>CM034349.1:24346076-24542149 GCA_019925275.1 Mytilus edulis
TTAAGACCTGTCTGCCAGGCTACCCTGGTGCCCCATCAGCAATCAAGATTAGTAAGGTAAGTTGCTAAAATATTCTTGCACAAACAGAATTCACTGAAGAAAATTGTCATTCAACAAAAAGAGCCATTACTGTATTATCATACCAAGGACTAAAACATATTATGTTAAATATTTAAATATATCTGCAAAGAAGATTATAACTGTTAAAGATTAACCTTGAATTCCTTTCAAGTCATAAAGTTTTTTTGGAGCTAAATTTGTAATAAATTTGAAGAAATGATAAAAAAATTCAGGATGTATTTAATGATTGGAGAATTCCTCTATGTATTTGTTTCTCCCAACCCCACCTATAATTTGTCTATCCTAAACTGCTCCTGATCCTGTTGACAGAATTAAATGGAACTTCCAAAGACTCTTGCATCAGTTAATCAGAACGGTTGTAGTGAACTTCTAAAAAGGTAAATTTGTATTTATATTCTACAATGCCATATAAATAACAATGAAATCAATTATTTTTGAAGTTTCCCTTAACAAATCATTGTGCCACTACTGTATCTGTGGCTGGGGTACAATTTTATGTAATTTGCATACAGTATATCTATAACATGTATTATCCAATATTTTCAGAGTCCTGAGGGTGCACACTTATCATGGGAACCTCCACAAAACACAGCAGGAAAAATCACAGAATACTCTGTATACCTGGCTGTTCGTAATGCTGCATCACAGACGGATCAAAAACCAGGAGCTCCAGCTCAGCTAGCATTCGTCAGGGTCTACTGTGGACCTGCACCAACATGTACAGTGACAACAGCAAGTCTGGCCTCTGCTCACATTGACTATACAACAAAACCAGCCATCATCTTCCGTATTGCTGCTAGAAATGAAAAAGGATATGGACCTGCTACACAAGTCAGGTGGCTTCAAGGTAGGTTGATATATTATGTCAATTGTGTTTTTCTTATTTAGCAAACTTGGTCTTTTGTTTGAAATTATTAAAAAAAAAAAAAAAAGGAAACACAGTATTGTGTATTTTTCAAGACGCTTTTGTCCCTTTAATAAATATGTCTGTGATGCATTTTCTGTTAAAGCATTTAATCTGAAATACCAAGAAAAATGTGAAATGATAATCAGCAACATTTCACCCAAAAATTCTTAAAGGAGTATATACTTTAGTATAATTTTTTTATTGTAAGAAATTTCACAAAAAGAGCATCTGCCCTATAAGGAAAAATGTATTCAGTTCAACATTTTTAATTTTTATTGATATGTCAATATTGTTTACACAGATGCCCAAAGTCCTGCCACACAAAAGGTTGCTGTGAAGAGAACAATAACAACTACTGCTGTTACAACAGCTGATGTGTAAGTTTCATATGTGATGTAAATTAAAAATTCATTGTATATGTGAAAAGTTAAATACCTGGAGTGTGTACAGAAGTTGGCACGACTTCACTTCAAAGTGTAATCTTCCAAAACATTGCAGAATTTGTAATTTTTTTACCATGGTTATGGTCATGAATTTGGGGAACAATGATAGGTGGTTTGAAATGTTTTCTATACGATATTGAGTATTAAATTGAGAATGGAAATGGGAAATGTGTCAAAGGGACAACAACCCGACCATAGAGCAGACAACAGCAGAAGGTTACGAACAGGTCTTCAATGCAGCGAGAAATTCCCGCACCTGGAGGAGGGCCCCTAAACAAATGTGAATACTAGTTCAGTGATAATGAACGCCATACTAAACTCCAAGTTGTACACAAGAAACTAAAATTAAAAATAATACAAGACTAACAAAGGCCAGAGGCTCCTGACTTGGGACAGGCGCAAAATTGTGGCGGGGTTAAACATGTTTATGAGATCTCAACCCTCCCTCTATACCTCTAGCCAATGCAGAAAAGTAAACGCATAACAATACACACTTTAAAATTATTCATTTCATATTTTGATATGTTGTTTCTTCTTCTTCCCGGTTACGAGTCGAAATCTATTAAAGTGTAATTGACTTTTTAAAGTTTTATAATAACAAAATGGTAGCCAAGTTCAATTTTGAAGATTTTACCTTTCTTTAAGTTGTTTTTTGAAGAGTTACATGTATTTTCTATTTTTTTTTTTTTTTTATGTTGTTTCAAATGATAGTATGCAGATGCAGGTGGATTTCAACAAATTCAACCTTTGTCATTTATGACTTGGGTTACTGTGGATTCATAAATATTCGTTGGATACCAATTTTCATGGATTCCATGGGTATACGCGAACCACAAAATAAAATGTTCAACGAATGACAAATTTTTCTGTGGGCTTTGTATGCAGGTTTTGTCAAAACCACTTAATTCAATATCCAGGACCATGCAAGATTTTCTCAATCCATGGTACCCCCAAAAATATATGAGTCCACAATATTCAATTGACTGAAAAACAGTCCTGTGTATTGTTTTTATAATATGATAACTTTTAAAAAGTTTTAACCAATTTCAACTGCTTCCATAAAATAATGATGATCTTCAAATTGGTGTATTTTAATTCTTTTTTTTATCGTTTCAGACGACAGCAGTTAGCTGGCATAGGACAAGTTAAAAAGATCAAAACAGAAGAAAATCAGTGATAAATTGATCATTAATTGTTGTTGTTAGTTAGTTATATTTTGTTAACTGAATGTAACTGTTAAGTTTGTAATATCAAAAAATTGTGTAAAACTTAACCTAGATATCAACTGGTATGGTTGTTAATTAAATGAGAGAAAAAATTATTTCATTCGACTTGTGCAAAGTTAAATGTTACATTGATATATGATTAATCCTGCTGACACTTATTCATATAGTAATATGTTTTGTTGAACTTGATTTTAAAATACTAAAACTAGATTATTTAATGGTTTTGTCAGAACATGGAAGAGTTATATTTCACAGTTGACAACTAATAATTGTCCATCTTGTGAAATGTTTGTTGATTTTTCGTCGTGACACTTATTCAGCTTAGATGTATTTGATTGGGAAAGCTGGAGGTTGCACGAACTGTTTCTTGGATAATTGACAGTCTTTAATACTAGTGCTTACACTTCTAATTTGTTATTATTGTTGGCAATGTTTTAATGCTGAAAATATTTTTAAGTTTCTTTTTTCTAATGTAGTCATTGTTTTAATGTAATTCACCCAAAATATCATTTAAAGCAGAAGATCTCTCCATAGATTTTGATCATACATTTGTCATGTAACATTATAGTGCCTGTTAAACAATCATAAAATATCAATAGCAAATGAGGGAATTGTTCTAATTTTTCATTTTTTTTTCTCAAAATAACATATGATATTTATTTTCTTATTTGCTTAATTGTATTACTGGTAAAGATATTCTGTCAATTGTGCAGCTTATTAAGTGTATTGACTGACCTATGAGTTTGAAAACTTTATTGTAAAATATTATATTTGTTTGATTTTACGGATGGCTAACATTGATTGTTATTTATTTAAATGGCGTTACATAAAAAAAAGTGAGCTAACGCACATTAGTACATGTATAATTCCTGGGGTTCTATGATAATATCCTCTTATCCTTAAAATTATGCATAAACATGTTAATGAATTACAGATTACAAGTAAAAATAAATTATGTTCACCTGTACAGAGAGTTTCAATCCAAATCTATTTGGTGTAATTAAACAGAAATATCATGTTATGGAGGGTTATTTGCGAAAAATACCCCTCCATAACATGATATATCTGTTCAGAAGTTCACTTGTTTTTTCAAGTTGTGTGGCGACATCTTCTGAGCTTGTTGCAAGTCTTTTGATGGTTCGTTCTGTCTCATCATGCTAAACCTGGGATTCTAAAAAATTTCAACGGCTTGCAATATTTAGTAAGTGAAACTATTGTTTCTTTCCAACAATATCCATGGTTTGGAAATTCATTTTTTCTTTGCATTAGTTCAAAATCTGTAAAGAATAAATGGCAAACATAATAAAAACTAGAGAAAAATTGGCCTTAAAAACAAAACAATAGAGAATAACAGGCAGCTAAATTATCAAGAAAATTTAAGAAGGAAAATAGCTGATTTTTGTTTGCTAAAAAAATAAGAAATGAAAGACCCCCCTCAGACCTTCATATATGCTCCTTTTCCATGTATAGGAAATATGTTCCTGATCCTGAATATATGTATCTTAGAAATTATAAAGAATTTGTGTTGTCCATCAAATTTTAATTTAACCCATGTAAATGGGTGTGTAAATTGTAAATTACTGTAAATATAGACATGATAAAAGAGAATTGTAGTAAACTCTCATTCATTATATATCATCCTGTGTAACAACATTATGGTATGTACTCTTGTGGTTCCTAATACCAATCATAGTTTTGAAATATGGATTCAGAATTAAATAAATTTTCATTTATAAAGAACATTTGATGAACTTTTTACAAAACGTCTGATTCAACTGGTTATACTGACAGCTATCTTAAAAGCAATAAATAAGATGACATGGGAAAAACAAAATAAGTTGGTGACAGATAAGTGAATTTATTTCTATTCCTCACATTCATATGATTTCTGTCCTATAAAATATTTAAAAAAATATGATAAGTTATCATGAAGGCACTCTGTTGTTTTACAGTAAGACCCAATAATTGATCATAATGTTTGTATATGGTAATATTGTGTAAACACAAATGATTGCAGGGTAAGGGTGCAGTTTTGATATAAGACGGTTAGGGCATTATTTAGATGAAAGAAATCGAGATGTAATTGTATTTAAATATTAAGGATGATTCTTATATATATCCATAAAATGAAATAATATGTCAACATGTTTACTTGTATATTTCGTTTACACCATTGTTGTAATTGTAAAATATTCATCTGTACATTGCCATCAACGTATTGCTTTTAAATATAGCATACAAAATATTTTTGTTGAGTCCTTTTTTAGCTCACCTGACCTAAAAGGTCAAGTGAGATTCTCATCACTTGGCGTCTGTTGTCCGAAAACTTTTACAAAAATCGTCTCTTCTGAAATTACTGGGCCAATTTTAACCTAACTTGGCAACAATCATCATTGCGGTATCTTGTTTAAAAAATGTGTCCGGTAATCTGGTCAACCAACCAAGATGGCCACCATGGCTAAAAATAGAACATATGGATATAATGTATATTTTGGCTTATATCTTTGAAACCAAAGCAATAAGAGCAAAACTTACAGGGTACAATTGTTGATCAGTTCAAGATCTATCTGCCCTGAAATTTTCAGACGAATCGGACAATCCGTTGTTGGGTTGCGGCACTAAATTGGTAATTTTAAGGAAATTTTGCAGTTTTTATATGACCGCAAAGTTGAAAATATTTTGGACGTATATTGGTATCACTTGGCGTCGTCGTCGTTGTCTGAAGACATTTGGTTTTCGCACTATAACTTAAGTATAAGTAAATAGAAATCTATGAAATTTTAACACAAGGTTTATGACCACAAATGGAAGGTTGGGATTGATTTTGGGAGTTTTGGTCCCACAGAACAGTTTATAGTCCAGTCGATTTTGGAAACAATTGCTCAGATTGTGGTAAAAGCATAAAATTTGGCAGAGTGTTAGTTGAGGTAATAACTAACATTAAGGCCATTTTGAAATCATGTCAAAAAAATTAATAAAAATTATTAATAAAATATGAAAAAATATATTACTTTACCAATTTTGATAAACTGTCGTATATCTTATGACAAAGGATATCACCTGAGGACCATTGAAGTATTAGATGGCCATCTTGAATGGTGGCCATTTTGGAAACGTAAATTTCAAATATATCATAATTCGCTATCCTAAATGGTTTTTGGAATAAATACTAAGTTTTATATGCATATGTTAACTCATAAATGTATTAAAAAAATATGCGTAAATTCTTTTAATTGCAGTTTAGCATGAAGGGCTTAGTTACTTTTTGACCAACAAAAAATGCGTATATACAATATAATTTATGACCACTGTATGTTGAAAAGGAATAATACATAGGTGTTAAGTCAATGGAGCTGAAAAAATAATAAATAGACTGGAAAGAATTCCGTAACGCCAAGAGAGGACACATGAGGATTTACAATGTCAATCAAATACAAAAAGAGCAGACATAGACATTTGAGCCGGTTTTCATTTCGGGAATCATTTTCTGTAAGCATACAACTGTTCCAAGTCGATGAAGGCAATGTAATGAGGGAATCACAAGGCAAGAGGTACTTATCCTGTCAAAGCAAATCTTAAGATCAAAATATATTTTGTCAGGAAAAACGAAAAAAGTCTAAGATGAGTCACGGATTGAAAATAACAGTAAAATAACCAGCCACAGTTGTGATGAATTAACAAGAACAATATGATTGCAGGATTTTTTTTCTTTTTATTGTGATGAGGTATCTGACTATCATCAGGAGGCTCGACAATAGAGTATGTGACTGTCACTTGAACTACTAACCATTGTTCTTTTAGCAAGACAGTGCTGGAGATAAGTATTTCAGGAGCAGATATTATGCTAAATGTTTGTTAAAACTGCACAACAGGGCAATTAGACAGAAGTCGAGACACAGAAAAAAGTCAAGAATCTGTAATCCATGGAATCGGACTCGCCAAATTGATAGAAAACAGTGACGGCTCACACTATGGAACAGATATTGTTTTAATATTTGAAATTGATGATATTGGTAAATTGTACAGTAAACGTTCTTAGTAAATATGAGTTGTCATGGAAGGAATGATTAATACAAGCTGTCATAGATGATATGCAAGCACACATGAAAGGTTGCGTTTTTCTCGGGATTCTCAACGAATATGTTGGGGAAGTGCTGAAACAGGCCATGTCTTTTAGTCGTGATGATGAAAGCCTCTGCATAGTCAAAGTAACTAGAAAAGTTTGAAGAGTTAAGCTTGTTACTATAAAAAGGTACATTCAATGTAGGCTTTCCAAATGGATCAGTTCCACAATCGTTGAGACATCTTACTCTCTATCTGAGGACTGATAAGTTGCAGTTGTATCATTTCAACGACGAGTTGCACAATTGAACTATTATAGCTGAGAAATGGTAAGTCTTGTCTGCAACTCAACGATATTTCTGGACTGTGTCTTGATGTTTGGCCATCCTGTATCATTCTTACTAAGGAAACTTATGTCTGTTGAACTGATTCGTGTCAACAGCTGTTATTGAGTGTCCCTGTAAAGTTATTCTTAGTATCAAGCATATATTTTGTCTGCTATGGCTATGGTGATGCCTTCATTTTTACTTTTTTTATTTGGTTTGTTTTAGAGCTTCACGATTGCATTTGTTGAAAATCAAGAGCACTCATTTATCTTGCTTGTATGCTTATAGATATCCTATAGCAGCTACATTCCAATTTTGTTAACTGCGTTGTATCAGTTCTTCCTTTCATGATAACTCTAAGATCTTCCAGTCGTTTACTGTACAATTTAGCGTGATCTGCAAGCTTGGAGATTGGTACAATACTTCTTCAAGACCGTGTGCCATCAATGTATTTCATTATTTAGGAAAGCACAACTCAAAGGATAAAAGATTCCTGGCTTTCTTTCTGTGTCTTTTATTCTGCCTATTTGCTATGTTGTCAAGTTTCATCAATCATCAAGCATGATACCAGCTCTTACTTTGGCGAAGGAAATATGTCTTGTAGTACAAGTGCACAGTCTCGCCCTATTTTTGTCGATTTGAAAATGTCTATGTATCATGGAGATCTTCAGATACATCACCACAGAAAAAAATACATTGCAGTCATTGTTCTTTTTGATCCAGTTCCCCTTTACAGTGTCTGGTTACTTATTGTTTCCTTTCAATTGGCAACTTATCTTCAACATCAGAAGTATGTTTTCCCTTTTGCTGATGAAATATTTTGAGGTCTGAAAATTTGCTTGACATGGTTTGTGCCATTTTGCCTTGTGATTCATGAGTGCCTATGCAGTTCCATAGCCCTCATTCAACTGTTTCGAATTGGGCGAAAGGAAAACCAATTCAAGACCCAACATCTTCGTATGCTTGCATCAAAAGAGTGATTGCCAGCTCAAATGTCTATGACTGTTCTGTTTGTATCAACTTGGCATTGCAAACCCTTACATGTCCTCTCTTGCCGTTTCACACATTCCTTCCACTCCAGTTGCCCATTGTGTTTTTCTTATATCTAGTTCCAGTGTTTTCGAAATCTACAATTTTGATCTTTTCCAAAAACAAAACTTTCGGTCATAAATTATATAATATATACGTAATTTCTGTTTTAAAAAGTTACTTGTAAGTAACAGAAATTTTGATACTGATATCTTAATTTTGTAAACATGTGCATGCCTTATCTGGCCTCTTTTTGAATATCCAATATAAATTAGTAAAAAAAGTACGAATGCAAACAGTGAATTAATAAGATTAGCGAATAATGATATATTAGAAATTCATGTTTTCAAAATGGCCATCATTCAAGATGGCTACCAAAAAATCAATATATATATATAAAGTCCTCAGATGACAGTCCTTGTCAATTGTGATGAATATACCATTTGACTATATAATAATTTCCTACAGCAAGCGCTTAACTTATAAGTCAAAGTGAACACAGATACTAAGGAATTGCAAATGTGTAAAGGCAGTATTAAGTTGTACTACTCTATGTTTATGTGGAGGACAATGTGATAGAATATGATAAACAGAGTGTGGTTTGACAAAACATGTAAATGTACATTTCATTTATTGTTAGATATTGTTAACGTCAATTGAGAACATTTGAGCAGTTGACGTTCTTATAACATTACGTGTATGATATAAAATTCATTATGTCTGCAATCAAGGTTTTTGAAAATTGTTTCAAATGAACAACAATATCAACAAAACGAATTATCCAGTAATCAACCAAATATTATAAAGAACAGGTATACAAATATTTTCTTGCTTTATTTCTACGTATAAAGTAAAATTCTCCTGTTATTCTATGTTGAACAAGCGGTTGCACGAATAATGCTTTCAGAGTAATAGTTTATTTTATGATCCACTTCGTGTCCGCGTTTTAATGCTTTTGTACCCGCTATAAAACAGAAGAATAACTCGGGGAAGGGGGATAGGCTAGCTTTTTGTCCTGTTTATCTAGCTCAAACAAATACATTTGTATATATCTTCCACAATGCATTTTTTTTATTATATCGAATAATGACTACATATTTTGGCTTAACAAAAAGATTTTTCAAGATGGCCGCCATTCCATATGGGTAATATTTCCAAAACTTTTGTTCTACAAGACAATTGGATCCAGCACTGTTATTCTATCAACCAGATTTCATATCAATATCTTCTCTAATATCATTTTCATGATTTTCTATTATTAATCTATTGAGATCAAACGGACGCCATTTTAAAATGGCCGCCTCTTCTGCCAATTTCGATTTTCAGATTGGGTCCATAGCTTAAAATGTTGTCCATGACATATACTACTACTATGCCAAATTTCATGCTTTTACCACAATTTTGAGCAATTTTGTCAAAAATCTGCACAAATCGACTGGACTATTAGGAATAAGGGGCCAAAAAGGGCCAAAATATTCATTTTCCTTGGTTTTCGCACTGTAACTTTAGTTTAAGGATGTTTGCTCCTCTACTTTTTGAATTTTTGCCAGATTTTCGGAATCCTCTGGTTTATCCATGTATTACCATTAAAAAAAATTGCCCACTAACCCATACTTGTCTTTTCATATTTTTATTACATATTATTTAAAAAGCCATATTTGAAAATCTCATGAAACCCTTGTTATTTTTTCATAGTTTTTTAAACAAAAAAGGTGTCAATGTTAAGTAAAAGAAAAATCTAGAGAGAATTATTTCCTGCCAAGTTTTCAACAAGCACACGGACCCTCCACTTTTTTCTGCTTATTAAGTTTCTTTATTTATATACTTTCAATTTCTAACAGTCTTTTAAAAAGCTTGTTATTTTTAAACAGAGTAGCGAACATCCTTAAGTAAATAGAAATCTATGAAATTCTGACACAAGGTTTATGACCAAAAAAGGAAGGTTGGGATTAATTTTGGGAGTTGAGGTCCCTACAGTTAAGTAATTAGGGGCCAAAAAGGGCCCAAATAAGCATTATTCTTGGTTTTCGTACAATAACTTTAGTATAAGTAAATAGAAATCAATGAAATTTAAACACAAGGTTTTATGACCACAAAAGGAAGCTTGGGAATGATTTTGGGAGTTGAGGTCCCAACAGTTTAGGAATTAGGGGCAAAAAAGGGGCCCAAAATAAGCATTTTTCTTGGGGTTCTTTGATATGCTGAATCTAAAAATGTACTTAAATTTTTGATTATTGGCCCAGTTTTCAAGTTGGTCCAAATCGGGGTCCAAAATTAAACTTTGTTTGATTTCATCAAAAATTGAATAATTGGGGTTCTTTGATCAGCCAAATCTAACTGTGTATGTAGATTCTTAATTTTTTATCCCATTTTCAAATTGGTCTACATTAAAGGTCCAAAGGGTTCAAAATTAAACTAAGTTTGATTTTAATAAAAATCGAATTCTTTGGGTTCTTTGATATGCTGAATTGAAAAGTACTTAGATTTTTTATTATGGGCCCAGTTTTCAAGTTGGTCCAAAATTAAACTTTGTTTGATTTCAACAAAGAATCCTTGGGGTTCTTTGGTATGGTGAATACAAACCTGTATTTAGATTTTTGATTATAGACCCAGTTTTCAAGTTGGTCCAAATTGCTGTCCAAAATTAAACTTTGTTTGATTTCAACAAAAATTGTATATATGGGGTTCTTTGATATATGATTAATCTAACCATGTATTTAGATTTTTGATGTTTGGGCCCGGTTATCAGATTGGTTCACATTGAGGTCTAAAGGGTCCAAAATTGAACTTTATTTGATTTCATCAAAAATTGAATTCTTGGGGTTCTTTGATATGCTGAATCTAACCATGTATTTGATTTTGGATATTGGACCATAATACGTAATGTTCAATTTAAAATTTAAAGTTTTTAAGTTTAAGTTCTTCGACCACATTCATTATGTGTCAGAAACCTGTGTTGTGTCAACTATTTAATCACAATCCAAATTCAGAGCTGTATCAAGCATGAATGTTGTGTCCATACTTGCCCCAATGTTCAGGGCTCGAACTCTGCGGTCGTATAAAGCTGTGCCCTGCAGAGCATCTGGTTGGTTATTATCTTGAATACTATTATAGATAGAGATATAATGTTCAGCAAAGTAAGATCTACAAATAAGTTAAATGATCAAAATTGTCAGTTGACTCTATAAGGTGGCTCGGGACTATTCGACTGCGCATGATTTCACGCATGAATTACAAAAATGTTTGTCTTAAATTTGATGTAATTTTTTGAAAAGGTTGCTATAGCTACTTTCCTTAGGCGTCGGTCTTAACTTCCGGTGAGACGGACTATCGCAATGTTTTGCTCCAAGATAATGTAGTACTAGTGTTCGAATTCTGATTCTTGGATATTTTGAGTTGCTACTCTTTTGAAAAGATTACAGCTTGAATAAAAAGGAATGAATGTTCACCGACAATTCAGATGAATTTAACTTCATTTTGAAAATCAGAATCACAAACACTACTTTGTGGATCGGCCATTTGCTGAAGAGAAAATCAAAAGAAATCTACGCGAGACAGCGTTTCATTTATGAATATTTCATGAATGAACATTTTCCCGCGCTATTTATTACTATGTACGATATTTACAACTGTTTATTATTAAATAAGTAAAAGTCCGAGTGTATCGAAAGAGTCCGGTATGCGAGAACAAGTTGTCGGATAATTGACAAGTGATAATTATGGCACGCCTGAATCACTTTTATTAATTAATCTTAGATTATCTCAGATAAACTAGGATTATCTCAGATAAACCCGGTTTATATCAGATAAACTAAGATTATCTCAGCTCAATTCAAATTCGAGAAAATCCTAGTTTATCTCAGAAAATACAGAAAATTCATTATCTGGAGAAAATCCCGGTTTATTTTCAAATATTAAGAAAATCTAGGTTTATCTGAACGATTTTCAGATAATCCTAATTTATCTCCAGATAATTAATTATCTGAATTTCAGATAATTCATTATCTCATTTTCCAGATAATTTAGGATTCTACATATATCAAAGAACAATGTAACGAGTGTTATAATTGGACGACAATCGTTTGCCAGATTTTATATAAAAATACCGTCCTTTTTTAGAGGAGGGGCGACATTCTTCACACGGCACGCAATTATCAAACTACTCATGGTGTGAACATCACCGTTATAATAATGACACCTGGACAAGCGAAATTTGTTGAATCAATTAAAAAAACAGTAAAATACAGAAGGGCTGATTATATACAATATATATCATATACTTTGTACAAACTTAATAAACAAATTTGTTAGCTCTCTTTGACGCAAACTGACTGTTTATTACTGACGGCTAATTTCGACATCGCCGATAATAATTGAACTCTCATATTTTAATTTATTCAGTCGGTTTTAATCTTTTAATCATGACAACGGTTTTGTAAAATATTTAATTTTAACTATTGCATTATTTCGTCATGTGTCAGTAAACAAAATAGAGATTACACTTGAAAGAAGACAATTAAGTAATCCAATACTCAAATAATGCACGATTCAATTATGGAAAAACAATAATTTCATCATGGTTATTCATAATACACAAGTCAGAGTTTAAATGTCTTAAACCTTAAAGCGCCAGTTTTAAATTGTAGGATATACATGTACATTGTCGGAAATACTAAATGTATATGACTAGTACTCGCTAAGAAACACGACAAAACCTCTTCGTTCTCTTTCT
The DNA here is from genome assembly GCA_019925275.1 of Mytilus edulis. NCBI lineage: Eukaryota > Metazoa > Mollusca > Bivalvia > Mytilida > Mytilidae > Mytilus > Mytilus edulis. The sequence goes on from CM034349.1 coordinate 24,358,883, forward strand.
AAATATTGATCCAATAAGTTCAATTTTTACAGGTAAATTACGGGTGACTTGTTTGTCAAAGCTTTACCTGTTATATTGGTAATATATACACAACTGCCCCCAATAAATGTTGACATAACAGGAACAAAGTAATAAAAGGTTTTTTAAGACTGTTCAAAACAATAAAATTAATTCTTGCACGAAAAAGAACTTTTGAAAGATTTATATTCCTACGGTTTCTGTTTTTTTTTCTCTAATGATCTAAATGATTTCAAGATCTAGCTTTTTTACAGTCTCTTGCCGTTTGAATAATAAAATGTCAGCCGTTTGCATGTAAATTTCGAGAAAAAAATTATAACGGAATCAGGGAACACGGAACCGGTCTGACTACAGCCAGCCCTAACTATCAACTTGCGTTTGTAGACGCAAGTGGATACTCGGGACTGGCTTTATTCAGACTGTAACGGAACCTGAATTTTGTTATTTTATTGCTGCCGAGTCAAGTGCCCATGTATTTCTCAGCCTTCGTTAACTTTCTAATGCTTCATTCCGATGTTGCTGTCCGTCCTGAGTAGACGTGGTTTATACGATTACAAAGCTGGCACTGTATTTTAAAATATTTCCAAAACTATATCGAATTTACTCTGTACAGACCAATGAATTTCAGAGACTGTTTACACATGGAACACAGGAAAAGTTATTCGGCTAAATAACCACTTTTTTACATTCCATACAAACAAACTATTTTCTGTATGATTTTCAACGTCTGCTTGTATTGTGCTTTTCCCCCTAATTATATCCGTATTCTCATCCAAATAAATTTCAATTTTGTCCGAGAGGTGTTTTTGATGACCATTTTAAAACGAATTAATAGTTGTAAAATTCCCCTTTTTTCACACATCATCCTAAGCTTCTATGAATTAGATTTCTACTTTCAAAACAAAATTTCATTGGGATACGGCGGAATCATGAATAAGTGCTTATTGCAAAAATAAACCAAGGTTTACTTTTATAAATTGATATTTGGATGGAGAGTTGTCTCATTGGCACTCACACCACATCTTCCTATATCTATACCAAGAATTAAAATAAACTGATAAAACTGTGTCTGTTATGCATAAGAACATATATAGATAAAGCGTGCAGATGCTTAAATATCAAAGAAACAGAATATTTAAAAAGTAAAGTAATACCTTTTAAAGATTAACAATGAGCAGAATGATTGCCGGAAAACGATCAAACAATCTATGTCAAATAACCGCTACGTATTACATCAAAACTCTCGGCACTCTGCATCTAGGGAAAGTTACTATGGCAAGCCGTTCTCGTCAAAACTATGTTTAAATCATTTTTCGAAAAATTTACACACTGAGAATTACAACAAAGCACACTGAGATTTAAAAACTTCAAAACACACACTGAGAATTGAAAATTACACACTGAGAATTGAAAATTACACACTGAGAATTAAAAATTACACACTGAGATTTCATAAAGACGCACTGAGATTACAAAAATGAAAAACGCACACTGAGAATTGAAAATTACACACTGAGAATTGAAAATTACACAACTGAGAATTGAAAATTACACACTGAGATTTCAAATAAGACACACTGAGAATAAATAAACTGAAAACACACACTGAGAATTTGAAAGTACACACTGAGAATTTAAAATTAACCACTGAGATTTGTGCGCACTTTTTATGCGCACATATCTAATTAGCATACTTAATCTGAATCTATTACAAGCTTAAAACAACAAGGGGACAGAACTCGTTAATCCTTCGATTTGGTTCCAAATTATTAATAAAAAAAACTTTAGAAATACAAGAACAAGAAAAATACCCACTTACTCTTATTACAAAATATAACCAAATGGTGAAAAACTTAATTAAAATTATAAGAAAACATTGGAACAATCTGCAAAAGAATGCAGTGAAATTTTTACTCAAGTGTCTATTATAGCATATAAACGTAACAAAAATATAAAAGATTAACTAGCGAAATCAGGGAAACAGTTGGAAGACTTTTGAAAAGGGACACATGTTTAATTACTGGTAGTAATGATTTGAATTATAGGCAACAAACTTATGAATATGAGCGATGTTAAGTCTTGAAATTTATTACGAATGTTGGTTGAAGGAATCGCATTTCATTATAATGGCAAGAGTTCTTCAGATCAAGATATTAATCTGTTGAATTATTCATCTCATGAATATTCATTAGTAATTTGCATATTAATCTCAGTGTGCATTTTTGAAATCTCAGTGTGTAATTAACAATTCTCAGTGTGTGTTTTTCAATTTATTTCATCTCAGTGTGTCTTTTTAAAATCTCAGTGTGTAATTTTGAATTCTCAGTGTGTGTTTTTTATTTTTTTAAATCTCAGTGTGTAATTTCGATTTCTCAGTGTGTTTATTTTAGGTTTATAAATCTCAGTGTGTATTTTTTTTTTTTCGAAAAAAGGGTTTAAACATAGTTTTGACGAAAACGGCTTGCCATAAGTTACCGTTAAAAATGCTACACAAAACCCGCTGCATTGGCTTATATATGTGTGAACGTTATTCGATAACGTCAGGAACGATAACTCATGGCGTAACGTCATTCGTTATCGTGTTACCTTAAAAATTAATAGATGTAATTAAAAGAAAATATTTCAAGATCTTTCTCTTATATATTCAAACAATAGTAAAAGAAAATAATTGTGACTTTTTGTCCTATCAAATTTGTGACTTTATGTCCTGTGACTTTTTGTCCTGTGACTTTCTGTCCGTTTACCTATATTTTATTACAACTTAGGCACTCGTTACAAGAATAAAAGTAAACATTCTAATATGAAATAATATCCATGTTTGTGCAAAATCAAAAAAAATGTTAGATCCTATTTCATTTTGTTTCTTTTTATTAATAAGGTAAATAAAATTAATGACATTTTATGGACGTGTGACATTTGCGCCGATTTTGAATTTTTTCTCTTTTTCATTTGCGCCGATTTTTTTTTCCTCCTAATTAGATTTACAGGTAAGTTACAGGTAAGTTAATACATTTACATGGGCTGAGCACAGAGTATAAAGACAAATTAAGCAACATTGGTAAATGGATATCCCATTTTTTCGGGTTAGCATTCCTTCCCCAAAATGAAATCGATGACTGCATCACGTTTGACAATATGCCTGACGCTCCTTCTGATGACAAATGTCTTACTTTCCTAGCCTACAGACTAAGTACATGTACATGCACAATGTAACGCTATCCACCTCATTTCTGAGCAGCTGCACCCCAACTTGTATGTTTTTATAGATGTTATCAAGAAAATCCAGGCCGTTACGTATGTCTAGAAATGCCCGCATCAGTACGTAAGCCAGACAAAGAAAAGATGAACCTTGTTATCGACAATTATGCCAAATATAGAAGAGACGAAATCACAAGCAAGGAATATATTAGATGTGTTGCCTATAAACATTCGACAAGAACAGATTTATGATTTGAATGTATTCCGTTTTTATGGATTTTAATGCTGTAAATAGATTCATAATTCTTCGTTTTAGCATTAACAGAGTGCTTTTATATTAGGTTTTTACTTCTTGATTTTAAAGTATGTAAATATATAGCTTTTATATTGATTTATCTTGCTCGAAACCCTACTTCCACCTCCCCGTGGTGAGCAGAGGACAACAGTTATATACACGTTATGCTTGACAATTCATAACATTTGTACAACTGGCTAACGGAAGAGGTTGATAAATGATAAATGAAAAATAACATGACTGGAATAGAGAGTTGTCTCATTGGCACTCATACCACATCTTCTTATATCTTTTCACCTGTAATTTACCTGTAAAAAAAATCGGCACAAATGAAAAAAAAATCAATGAAAGAAAAAATCGGCGGAAATGCAAAACGCCGCATTTTATTTAAAAAAAAATCTTCATGTTTTAATTGAATATCTGTCCAGACAGTGGACAATTGACATGTAAATAGTAAACCAAGGAAGTTAATAACCCTCTGTTTAAATGTTATTTTCACAGTTTCGGTGTTAAAAAAATGCAGTCTTTACAAAAAAAGTAAACTATATCAAATACAATAAGATATATTTAATAGACATTAACACAAACGACGAACAAAAACAGGGAGATAAAGAACCATGTTATCAATTTTTTTTTATTACAAGTTAGATTTTCATATATACATTCTTCAAGGCCATACATTTAACGTCATGCTGGTACACATTTATTACAACCATGGATCGATGTTATCTAGACTACAACAGGCTTAATTATATTTCATCAAACAGCCCAACGAAACATATACCCAAAATACAGCTGAGCAGTCCGTTTTTGTTGCACCATGTGCTCTTTTTGTTCCTCATAGCAAATTAAGATTCATAAAGTGATAGATATAAAGAGTTGTGAAATATATACAGAGTGGTGATAGATATACAGAAGGGTGATAAATATACAGATTGGTGGATATACAGAGTGGTGGTAGATATGCAAAGTGGTGATAAATTTACAGAGTCGTGATAAATATACAGAGTCGTGATTTATATACAGATTGGAAATACATATACAGAATGGTGGATGATAGACAGAGTGGTGATATATATACAGAGTGGTGATATATATACAGGACGGTGATATATATATAGAGTGGTGGTAGATATACAAAGTGGTGGATGATAGACAGAGTGGTGATATACATACAGAGTGGTGATATATATACAGAGTGGTGATAGATATACAAAGTGGTGAAAGATATACATAGTGGTGATAGATATACAGAGGAGTGGTAGATATACACATTCGTGGAAGATTTACAGAGTAGTGATAGATATACAGAGTGGTGATAGATATACAGAGTGGTGATAGATATACAGAGTGGCGATAGATATACAAAGTGGTGAACGATATACATAGTGGTGATAGATATACAGAGGGGTGGTAGATATACAGAATGGTGATAGATATACAGGCTGGTGATATATATATAGAGTTGTGGTAGATATACAGAGTGATGGATGATAGATAGAGTGGTGATATATACACAGAGTGCTGATAGATATACAGAGTGGTGATAGATATTCTGAAGTTGATAGATATACTGAAGGGTGATATATATACAGATTGATGGATATACAGAGTGGTGGTAGATATACAGAGGGATAATAGATACACAGATAAGTGGCGGATATACAGAATGATGGTAGATATACAGATTCGTGATAGATATACGGAGTGGTGATAGATATCCAAAGTGGTGAAATATATACAGAGTGGTGATAGATATTCTGAAGGGTGATAGATATACTGAAAGGTGATATATATACAGATTGATGGATATACAGAGTGGTGGTAGATATACAAAGTGGTGAAATATATACAGAGTGGTGATATATATACAGAGTGGTGATAGATATACAGGACGGTGATAGATATATAGAGTGGTGGTAGATATACAGAGTGGTGGATGATAGAGTGGTGATATACATACAGAGTGGTGATATGTATACAGAGTGGTGATAGATATAGGGAGTGGCAATAGATATACAAAGTGGTGAAAGATATACATAGTGGTGATAGATATACAGAATTGTGGAAGATTTATAGAGTGGTCATAGATATACAGAGTAGTGATATACATACAGAGTGGTGATAGATATACAGAGGGGTAATAGATACACAGATTAGTGGCGGATATACAGAGTGGTGGTAGATATACAGAGTTGTGATAGATATACGAAGTGGTGATAGATATCCAAAATGGTGGAAGATATACAGAGTGGGGATAGATATACTGAAGGGCGACAGATATACAGATTGGTGATGGATATAAAAAGGGGTGATACATATACAGAGTGGTGATAGATATACAGAGTTGTGGTAGATGTACAGAGTGGTGGATGATAGACAGAGTGGTGATATATATATACAGAGTGGTGATAGATTTTCAGAGTGGTTGAAGATTTCCAGGGGGTGATAGATACACAAAGGGGTGATAGATATACAGATTGGTGGTGGATATACAGAGTGGTGACAGAAATACAGAGTGGTGAAAAATATACATAATGGTGATATATATATACAGATTGGTGGTGGATATACAGAGTGGTGGTAGATATACAAAGTGGTAATCAATATACAGAGTGGTGATAAATATACAGAGTCGTGATAAATATACAGAGTGGAGATAGAAATACAGAACGATGGATGATAGACAGAGTGGTGATATATATACAGAGTGGTGGAAAATATACAGATTGGTAATAGATTTACAGGATGGTGATAGATGTATAGAGGGGTGGTAGATATACAGAGTGGTGGAGGATAGACAGAGCGGTGATAGATATACAGAGTGGTGATATATATATACAGAGTTGTGATAGATATACGGAGTGGTGATATATATAAAGAGTTGTGAAAGATATACAGAGTGGTGATAGAAAATATACTGAAGGGTGATATAAATACAGATTGGTGGTGGATATACGAGTGGTGGTAGATATACTGTAACGTTTTTCTACGTTACGACTGGAGTGAGTTTCTCAACTATTTTTGACTGATTATTGACACAAGCAAGGTACCAGGTGTATTTCTAAAATCCTTTAAATTAATGAAAGTTAAAACGGTATGAAAATAAACTATTTATTTCAACAGTAAACATTTAGTTAATGTAACAAATATTCAAAAGACAATACTTTATAAACAATGTTAAGCAAGCAAAATATAATACAGTAGGGATAACTCTGGTCAAGTATTCCGGTTCATAAAAATATTAGTACAATACGAATAAATGTAATTTGATATTAATTTATCTATTGGATGTGTTTATGCTCATTATTGAGACCATCATAAAATACGGCTTTGTTGGTATATCGCCCGACTGAATTGTTTATTACGAAATAGCATTAATGCATGTCCACACTCATTGTTTTGACCTTGAGAAGTGCGTCTCACAAATATGGATTTAATGTAAATTATAAATCTACTGAGTCGCTTATTTCTGTAAACAAATATTGTTTATATTTATTTCAAAAGAATAATTCGTGACTGCTTTCAAAATATTGACTGAGTCACTACTAATAAATAGTACCTTGAAAAAAAACGTGTGTCTTTATTCAGAATATAGTAGAAAGAAAGTCTGAGACTTAAGCGTTTGCTTTTTATTTTTATCGAGTGTACTGTGTACCTCGGGAGTCAATTCACGACTGAAGAAACACAATAATGTGTCCTCTATTTATACTAAGTAGCAACGCACCTGCTAATGACGTCCCAATTGTCATTTACGACATTGAGACGGTTTACGGCAAGTAAACAATGGTGGACGACGTTACGTTTGTGCTTTTGGCCAACATGAATATTGAATGCTACGATTAAACTATAAGATCTTTGCCTCGGAGAAATGGACCAAATGAAAATGCCTCATTCAAATATCGTTATTTACAACCATCCAGTAGATATTAAATAGGAAGAATTATTCAAAATGTAAGTAAAACGACGACTCAAGCCTTAAAATGCAATGTAATAATGACGTTGTCCTTAATAAATACAACAATTTAACTTTAATGACCAATGTTAATCACATGTGTTTAAGAAAATGATTTAGTAATCATGTTTTATACCAAAAACGTATGTATTTATAAACCAAATACGGTTATTTGACAAAAACAACGGTTGTCAGAAAAACAGCCGATTAACGTCAATCCACGTTGTGTACGTAACAAATACTTGTCCAGGTTATCCCCTTTACATAATTAAAATATCAGCATTTTTAAACAATAATAAATACACTTTCTAACTATATATTAACTTTTGTTCTTAATAATCTAAATATTCTGAAACCAGAACAATATATTATCTATAATTAAAAATAAAAGTAGCATGACGTCATTTGCTATTTTTAAATCACATCTGGAATAATAACAAAACATAATCAACATGAAAAATTTATACATAATATCATAAACTCTGTACATTACAAACGTGATTACATAGAAGAGAACAGTGAAACTTAAAATTCGTTACACTGCCCCCGTCTTTGAAAATCTGTTCGTCCCGAACAGACTCTAAACCTCATAGCACTTCAAATTTACTTTCACAGAACTCATACTCCTGTCATACACACAATCACAATTTTATACCCTGATATACAACATACATATTATTACATGTATTATCAATTTAAAATTCAAATGTCTGAGTCTTCACATTCAATCACTACCCTAACGGTTTTTACATGGGATTCGTCTGATTCTGCTGCCGTGTCTGTTTCGAAGGACGTATCTGATCCTGAATCTTCCTCGTCTGACATTGTCAAATCTATGATTGTTTCTTCAACAGGTTCAAGAACACAAATATTTGGCTTAGTATCTTTTATTGGAGACTGTGATGAGAATAGATCGGATGTGTCTACACACTTTTCACCAATTGACCAGGCATTATAGAAAGGAGGGGTATTCACCTCCTTGTCGCTGACTTCTACTTTTTCCCTGACTTCTACTTTTTCTGGCGACGTCTGCACTCCTGCTTCCTGTAGCATTGCCAGTGTTGGGTCGGCTACCCAGGAAGCAGTCAGGGAGTACACCGTCCCGTCAGGAAAAACAACCTTCTCTTGTTTCCTGACACAACCGTATCTATATGGTAAAACAGAACCAACATACGTCGGACTACGTACAGCTTCTTTTCTTACACTTCTAATGGTTTCGGCAACCTTGTCCTTACTAAAAAGGCTGGGAGGAGCAAGAAAGCGTTGCCACTTCTTGCCCTCCTCAACTGCCTTCGTATCAGGTAACGTAAGATGAATACTATCTTTCTTCTCCGTGCTTGCGTTAAGCTTTCTCTTCTTAGGAGTGGGAGGTAATGGTGATAGTAGTTTCTTGGGACTTCCAAACAGTTCCAGAAGGTCTTTCTTAACTGGTGTAACGGACGGATGACTATCAAATCCAAGAGTTATATTGGTGGGTGACCTTACTGGTGATATTTCATTTGACGGAACAGATTGACTCTCTTTTGGGTTTTTAACTATCTCAGACACAAGGTCTGTTTTCTGTTTACTTCTCTGGCTACCCATTAGAGTTGGTATTGTCACCTCTGTTATATCCATCTTTTTCAATCCATGAACAGCTGTTTGATGCCTATGCATCCTATACCTCAGTGACACAGACAGGACATGGGGGCATCTGTTACATTTGAGTACAGTCTTGGGGCGGTGATTTCTCACGTGCCTCATCAAAGTTTGGTGATTCCTATACTCTGCTCCACATTTAAAACATTGATAATTCATCTGCAATTATAACATGTACAATAAGTATCTTATTTAAAAGATATATGTCCTGTTTATACAGAACAGTTGAAATATCATGACCAGAGGATCCCAGAGTTTCGATTTGCTTGCTTATGGCTATTATTTTATTCTCTTTCAACAAGTTCACATTAATTGTGTGAACAAGGTATATTATATATATATATATTAATATATTTGTTTTATTATTATCAGTATAAAATTTATTTTATCATTTTTCAGATAAGACCAGAGAGGTTTCCAATATAAAGGAATCAATGGGACTTAGTTTCTAGTATTTTGAACCAGTCGTCTACTTTTCCATAAAAAGGCTTTAATCGATCGTGATGAACGACCTGAAATTTTGAACTAGGATTCTTTTGAATCCTATAAATAACATCAGATATAACTTCAGTTATTATATAAGGGCCGTCCCAATGCCTTTGTAGCTTTGGGCTTATGTGTTTGACTCTTGCTAACATGTTAAGCCAAACAGGTTCATCTACTTTATAGGCATTTTGATTTGCTTTAATGTCATATTGACGTTTTTGCTTTTCACTAGCGGATATAATATTTTTACGAGCTTTTTGTTGTATTTTCCACATAAGTGTTTCCAGGTTATGAACATAAAAATTTGCTGCTTCAGTTTCAGTAGGAAATTCATCCCTTTGTGGATGTGGTCCATAAATTAAATCTATTGGAAGCTCGATTTCACGACCCAGCATGAGCATACATGGGGATAATTTGGTGGTTTCATGTTCCGATGAACGATATGCCATTAAGGCCCAATGCAGCTGTTCGTCCCAGTCTCTTTAATTTTTACAGACATATTTACTAATTATGTCTTCTATAGAACGATTTAAACGTTCTACAAGTCCGTCACTCTGTGGACGAAAAGCAGTTGTCCTTGTTTTATGGATGCGTAGTTTTTCGCATAACTCCTTAAAAAGCTTTGATTCAAATTGCCCCCCTTGATCTGTATGTATTTGGCGTGGAATACCAAACCTACAGATAAATTTTTTAATAAAACTGTCAACTACGGTATGAGCTTCCATGTCAGGCAACGGGTACCCCTCAGCCCATTTAGTGAAATAGTCGGAGACCACTAGAGCATATTTGTTCCCCCTATAAGAGAGTGGAAAAGGGCCAACCAAATCCATGGCAACTCTTTCCAATGGGACACCGACATTGTATCGCTTCATTCTACTCCTCGACCTTGTAGGGAACTGTTTGCGTGAATTACAAACATGACAATAACACTGCCCCTATGCCAAAACCACTGGCATCTGTGTCCAAAATAAAGGTTTTTGACATATCTGGGTAGCCTAATATTGGGGACGATACGAGAACATCTTTCAGTTTCTGAAAAGCTATGTTGCATTCAACAGTCCATTCAAATGAACAATTTTTCTCAGTAAGTTTGTGTAAAGGTCGAGCTATATTAGCAAAATTTTGAATAAATTTACGGTAATAAGAACAGGTGCCCAAAAAGCTCCTGACATCTGTTATATTATTGGGTATAGACCACATTTTAACACTTTCAATTTTTCCGGGATCAGCTGCAATTCTTTCCTTTGAAACAATGTGTCCAAGGAAGGAAACTTTATTTTGGAAAAATAAACATTTCTTAGGGGCAACCTTTAGACCTTGAGCTGAAATACGGTCCAAAACGTCTCCGAGTCTAGTCAAATGTGATTCAAAAGAATCTGAAAATACAATGATATCATCAATGTATATTAAACAGGTTTGCCAATTAAGTCCTGCCAAAGTATACTCCATGAGTCGCTGAAAAGTAGCAACACCATTACATAAGCCCATAGGCATTACATTGAAATGGAATAACCCTTTGGTACTAGTAAACGCCGTTTTTTCCTCATCTTTTTCGTCCATTTCCACTTGCCAATAACCACTAGAGAGGTCCATGACGCTCAGCCATTTGCAACCTCTTAGAGCATCTAATGCATCATCGATGCGAATCAAAGGATATGAGTCATGTACGGTTATGTTATTTAAAGGACGAAAATCAATGCATATTCTCGTACTGCCGTCACTCTTCTTTGTAACTGGCACAATACATGATGCCCAAGGACTTTTAGAAGGTTCAATGACTCCACAATCAAGAAGTCTTTGTATTTCGTCATTTACTTCATCTCTTTTGGACAGGGGTAAACGACGGGGCGCCTGTTTTATTGGTTTGGCGTTTCCTGTGCTAATTGTATGATTTATAGCGCTTGCTCTACCCAGATCGCTTTTATTTTTGGAAAATGTTTGATCATACTTTATTAAAAGATCGTTCAAAAGTTTTATTTGATCCTCATTCAATAGTTCACTACTTCTAATTTTTAAGTCTTTTAAATGACTGGAAATTTCTTTTGATTCTTCAACAGAATTAACTTTACTCAATTTATCTACATAAGTCTCATTAGAGTCAATATTGACTTCAACTGCATCACATATAGCAACATGTGTGTCGGGTTGAATTGTTTGCTCAAATTCGGTAATGTTCGCCATTCTTACTGGTATTTGTCCACAACTTGGATCTAACACTGCTTTTGCAATTAATATATTATTAGTATGTTTAGAGGGCAATGATTCTGTCATAGCATTCATTATGCTACTGGCATCTCCTTTAATCACACCCGAAGTGATAATTTCAGTATTCGGTGGAATAATTAATTTTTCAGCTATTTAAATCTTGAATACAGAGTCAATTTGACTCTCTTTAATACATTGTATTCTATTTTGACCTAGAGTAAGGACACCCTTTCCTAGCTCAAGAATGCACTCATATTTGTGCAAAAAGTCGTACCCAATTACGGCTGGAACATCAATATTAGCTATAATGAATGTGTGTGTTACTTTGAATTTTCCTATCTGGAGAGGTAATTCAACATAACCCAAAGTATCAATGAAACCCCCACCAGGTAAACATAGTTTAGTCTTATGTTTCTTTATTTCAGGTTTAAATTCAATTGGCAGTATCTCATATTTTCTAGGATGCAAAATGCATATAGTTGCACCTGTGTCAACTAAACAATTTATATTAATTTCATAAATGAGACATTTAAGAAATACACTTTCTGATTTATTTGTCTTAGTAAAATATATGGACCTTGAGTCATTAAAATCTGTTGCTGGTGATCGATCCTCATCTCCAGCATTTATCGGTTTCCCGAAGGCATGACACTAACATGTCTATCTGTTTGAGTTCCTTGAGTTCTTGACGTCATCTAATTAACTATCGAGATTATCACGAAAACAACAGACAGTCACAAAACACGACATAAACATGGCATAAATATAAATAGATATACGGACCTCGTGCAAATGAATTTTTCTGTGCCTGTTTAATTTCAACATTTTTTTATTTAAAGTTAATTTTCGATTTTACCTGTATAAGAATGATTTTGTTGTGGACCGAATCAGTCAATCTAAAGATTAATCTTTGTTTCATCCTTAATGTTGACATCATTTCCTTTTAATAGCCTAGCATGCATCAGACATGCTTAATACATCTCTAGCTAAGAGGTTAAATTGAAGTTCACATGAATACGGATTAATTGAGGTATAATTATTCGCTTGCAAGTGAATAACTATCATCGAAGTTTCTTATCCAATTTAGTCAAAACGAAACAATACTGGCTGCTATTAGCGAATAAATATTTCATTTTCATTAATGATTGAACAATAACAAAACATTTGAATTTTTTATGTATCTTGCAGCTAGTTCCCCTTTACCTAAATCTTCCATTAACGTAATCTGTAACCTTATTGAAAAACAAAAACTACAGATTAACATAATACCGAGGTTTTTTTCATACATGTATATGATTAAGTAGTTAGATGTTTTTAAGATTCTGAATCAATACTGCTCACCGAAAAGTACATTCTCTTCAACCATATATAGTGAGACGATTATTTTTAACACAAGAGAAAACCTTGTATGGAGGTTTTTGCCATGTTAATGAACAGATCAGTAAAATAATTGTTTTGAAATTTCACTGATAAACACATAAAAAAAATAATCGCCTAGGCTACTCAATAAGAGAGCAGTAATCTATACAACATATATATTCAAGTTCACATAAACATATCGAATCACACAAAATGTAATTTTTATCATTATTATTTCTTGTGCTTGCAAATTTATTCCGGCAGATTACTCCCTCAATCAACTTTCTTTTTACATTTCCTTAATGACTGTTTTCTTCTTTTTATGGTGTCTTTTTACATTTCTTTAATGACTGTTTTCTTCTTTTCATAGTGTCTTTTTACATTTCCTTAATGACTGTTTTCTTCTTTTTATGGTGTCTTTTTACATTTCTTTAATGACTGTTTTCTTCTTTTTATGGTGTCTTTTTACGTTTCCTTAATGACTGTTTTCTTCTTCCCATGGCGGTTGAAGATACGGTTACATCTGTTTTATCCTCTTCACTATCACTGTAATCATTAGTCTCATTGTCATCATTGATACTTTCATGCTGGTTATCGCCTATTAAAAGCAAACGGTTCATTTTATAAGCTTCAAACAATTTATGTCTATGAGTAACGTCATACTGTTTTTCAAGAATTATTAAGAGTGGCCATACCTTTGGCCCATTTAGTTTCATCATCTCTTCAAAATATGGAAAGTGTTTTGGATTTTCAAATATATTTTTCTCAAAAATTACCGAATACACATTAGTCTGGGACTATTTGTCGAAAAACGCTTCTAGTAGCAATAGCATTGATTCCGTTATTGTTATTAAATTGTCAGATTATGAAGGGTCCTATGATGAGTTAATTAATACAGGAAATAGCAATTTTCAGTTAATAGAAAGAAAAACTTAATGTCAGAATTTAATACGAAACATAAAGAGCTTTTAGAAAACAAAAAGAAAAATTAGAGGTCAAATTGACCCGTTTTCTTTGGTCTACAAAAAGTTGATCTAGTGTGAATTCAATTAGAACAGTTAGATTGTCGGAATTATCTCTCCAGAAACGAATAACTTAGAAAAAAATTACCAAACAAGACTACTCTGTATATGTATAAAATACTCATTAATAATAATGTAGTTCCAACAGGACAACTGAAGTGGTGTTGAAATATTAGGCGAAGATCTCTTTTGGAAACACATATTCAAACTACCTTTTACAGTCACTGTCAATACCAAACTACAGTGGCTTCAGTACAGAATCAACCATAGAATTATTGCCACAAACAAATTGTTATGTGAAATTAAACTTATTGATAAAAGAGGGACGAAAGATAACCCTTTGTGTACTTTTTGCAAATTAGATGACTAAACTATTGAACATACTCTGTGGAATTGTGAGATTATCCAAAATTTTCTACAATATGTTGATTACTTAGTATTGGTTTTTGTCTGATTGGGTAAGCCTGACTTTGAATAAGTTGAATATTATTTTTGGAGATATATCGAAAGTTCGAAAAGGTGACCCATATAATTTGATTTTTCTATACATGAAACAATACACAACAGAATAATTCATGTTGTCATTTATTTTTTACAAATACTTATTGTCAAAAATAACATAATATATTATTTAATCTTACAGCACAATTTAGTATGTACTGGAATCTTACAGGAGATTTATAACCTCTTCCTTTTTCATAAAATAATCTACCCTTCTCATGTGGTACACAGTTCTACATAAACATTTAGCTTTAATTTTCTTTTCTTTCCGTAATTAAGGTCTTTCCTTTTTCAAAAGGGAAAGACCTTACTGTATTTCTTCTGTTTATTATTATTCTTCCGCCAAATTTTGACGAAGTTAGCAGCCTTAACCGTAAGACGTGTCGCTTTCATGTTCACACTTTGTATCGGTGTCATGAATACCTATCTGGAACTCACCCTGTGAGTCAAAATATTTTGTCGGTTCGGAGTAATCCCTCCGAAACCCAAAAACCTTGTTACCGTTCCAACACCGTAACCGTAATAGGTAGAAAAAAAAACAAAGGGTGAAATTTGTTCAGGACCAGACCCCGGTTCTTCGTCACATTGTGATCATAAAGGATTCAACGACTCATTGGTAGGGTAATGCCCCTATTAAAATTAACCGGTGTCGGTTGGCCACCCAAACTCAGAAACCGTAAGTCGTAGACACCTAGGATCTTCACCATTCATCATCAATTCATGTGACTTTGAAAAATACCTCAAGGTCAAATGTGGATGTTGACCTTGACCTTTGACCTAACACCTTGTTACCGGATAATCTCAGCAACCATTAAACTTACAGAAGTTTTAAATAGTGGAAAATGTTTGGGTCATTACAGCGCAACTTTGTTACATTTTGACCGAAGAGATTTGACCTTTTTGTTAGGGGCATAACCCCGTTTTAGGTTTCTGAAAAGACAAAATCAGCTTTTACTATATAACCAAAGGTCCTAGACCCATATGGTCTTCAGCAATCACATTGGTGACTAATGACCTTGACAAAGGTCAAAAGGTCAAAGGTCAAGGTCATGTCCCAGATGGCGAATTTAGTGTTTTTAACCTTATATAACGGATTTTTAGTGTGCTTTCAAGCTTTTTAAGGTTGACCTTGACCTTTGACCTTTCAACTTTTTATTGGATATCTCAAAAACGATTATACTTACAGAAATAGAAAATAGTGAAAAATGTTGAGTTGACTAGGGCGCAACTTTTTTATATTTTGACTGAAGAGCTTTGACATACCTTTAAGGGGCATAACTCCCATTAACGGTTTATGAAAAGACAAAAATTAGCTTTAACTCTTGTACCAAAGGTCCTAGACCCATGGGGTCTTTTATAATGACATTGTGGAGCAATGACCTTTACAAAGGTCACAAGGTCAAAAGTCAAGGTCATGTCATAAAAAGCGACTTTGTTGTTTTTGCCATATTTTAACGGTTTTCTGTGTGTTTGAGAGCTTTTCAATGCATTCTACGACTATTGGAACATGTAATTTACATTACGAAAAGGAAAGACCTCTCAATTGTTCAAGAACAATTGACATTTTAATTATATTATCTTTTCATGTATACATAAAAATGAATTTACAACAATGTTTATTGTTATAAATAAATAGATAGTCAAATGTATTGCTAATATTACTATATGTTTGTTTGATGTGTTGTATTTGTTGTAACTCTTGAAAATAATAAAAAAAAAAATACAAAAAAAAAGACTACTCTGTATTGGTAAATAAAAAGTCGTTATAATTAGACTATACACAAAACTTTCTTAATTCAGATGAAATTCGACGAAATGTATTTTAAACCTTTATTATAAGGACAAGGGGCTATCATGACCAATTTAAACCAAGCAACCACAATAATGGCGGAGACAAACTCATTAAATATGCCTCATATACAGCTTAAATCTATTGATATTTGAAATCTAACCTGTTTAACATGTAGTGAATTATTCACTGTATAAATAAGACACAATATAATGCACATTTATTGGCAAAATCGTTTTCATTTCTCCCTTGCAACACATATTTGCCCATAGCAACAGCAATTTGCTCTATATTTTACAAGATTTGACTTTTCTCATATGTTGCAAGAAACAGATAATTCAAGATACACATTATAAAAAGTTACAAAAACTCCAAAGAAAATGTCAAGGATAAAAATCAATGGTGAAATAACTACAAACAAAAGTAATTCTGCATGAGAACGTGATAACGAAATACATTTTTATTGTTCATCTTTGCAGCTAAAAAAAACTACCATTGCTTTTACGGTAAATTGCTGGTTATTACATTTTTCATGAATTATACGTGTACACCTTATACTTTTGATAATAACGGTAGTCCTATATCATGGAGTTTGATATACTTCACTGATGAGTCTTTTGTAGACGAAACGCGCGTCTGGCGTATATACAAAATTTAGTCCTGGTATCTATGATGAGTTTTTTTTACATTCAACGTTTTTTATCGGATATTTTTTTTTTACTATCAATGGGTTTGAACATTGATAGTAAAAAAAGTATCCGATAAAACTGATATCAAACTCCAAAGTCTTATATTATAGGACTAATAATAACGAGTATTGTTGATATTAACAGATTTTTTCTCTATTGCTAGGTGGAGTCCTTTTAAGTTTGTTGTGCCCCTGCCGTGGGGTATCAGTAATTATCGACAAGAATAATATTTAGTGACAAGAAGACTTATTTAGCGTTTACAAATCTTATTAAAAGAAGATGTGGTATGATTGTCAATGAGACAACTCTCTACAATACACCAAATGACACAGAAATTAACAACTTTAGATAACAAACATAATAAAAAGATTTATTGTTTTAGTATCAGTGTATTCTTATTACAGTTCTTATGTAGAATCAGCAGGGTTCGCCAAAAACTAATTATAAACTATAGACACGGGTTATGTTCTTCTCATATAACTTACATCTTTTGACATCGGACTCGGACTTCTCTTGAACTGAATTTTAATGTGCGTATTGTTATGCGTTTACTTTTCTTCATTGGCTAGAGGTATAGGGGGAGGGTTGAAATCTCATAAACATGTTTAACCCCACCGCAATTTTGCGCCTGTCCCAAGTCAGGAGCCTGTGGCCTTTGTTCGTCTTGTATGATTTTTAATTTTAGTTTCTTGTGTATATTTCGGAGTTTCGTATGACGTTCATTATCACTGTACTAGTATACATATTTTTAGGGGCCAGCTGAAGGACACCTACGGGTGCGGGAATTCTCGCTACATTGAAGACCCATTGATGGTCTTCGGCTGTTGTGTGCTCTATGGTCGGGTTGTTGTCGCTTTGACACATTCCCCATTTCCCTTCTCAATTTTATAGCTCTACTAAATAAAACCAAAATTCGAGATTTTATTAAAACAACTAAAAAACATGTGTAAAAGAGGGACGAAAGATACCAAAGGGACAGTCAAACTCATAAATCTAAAACAAACTGACAACGCCATGGCTAAAAATAAAAAAGACAAACAGAAAAACAATAGTACACACGACACAACATAGAAAACTAAAGAATAAACAACACGAACCCCACCAAAAACTAGGGGTGATCTCAGGTGCTCCGGAAGGGTAAGCAGATCCTGCTCCACATGTGGCACCCGTCGTGTTGCTTAAGTGATTACAAATCCGGTAAATAGTCTAATTCGGTAGGTCATATTCATGAAAGGGAAGGGGATTGTAGTTACGACGTAAGGAACATATCCGATATCATTTGTGAAACGGTTATTCCATAACGGTCAACCAACTCGTGATGGCGTCCGTAAAATTTACGAAGGGATGATTTCAACTTCACCATTTGGAACTCTTGGTTTAATAGCTTCCTTGTGAGCAGCAAACCTCTATCAAGAAAATCATGATAGGAAATGCAAGCACGGGAATATCGTATCAATTGGGAGATATATACCCCGTATGCAGGTGCTGCTGGAATGTTGCTACTTAGAAATGGAAAGTTCACAATTGGAAAGCTGAAATCATCTCTTTTGTCGTAAAGTTTTGTTTTCAACCGACCCTCATTGTCAATTTCTAGATGTAAGTCAAGATATGAAGCCGACTTAACTGTATCTGTAGTATCCTTTATCTCTAGTTCGATTGGATAGATGCGTTCCACATAGTCACCAAATTTTGAATTGTTTAGTGAAAGAACATCATCTATATAGCGGAAAGTAGAGTTAAAGGATATTGCTAACTTCTTATCTTTCTTCCTAAGAAGTTCCTGCATGAAGTCAGCCTCATAATGATAAAGAAACAAGTCGGCGAGTAGAGGGGCACAGTTTGTTCCCATTGGAATGCCGACAGTCTGTTGAAAAACACGTCCTCCGAATTGATTTACTTTTTCTATTAATTTATTGTTTTGGTAAAATATTAACCGCCTTGTTCTAACTTGTTTTCTTCTTCTAGCTATTTTTTTCTTCATATTTAGCTAAAAGTTGTTGACTGGTGAGACCATCGGCCGTGGCTGTGCTGTTGGGGGCGGGTACATTACAGTTGGTATCGAGCAAGGTCTATCAAAAAAAGAAATTATACCTTACAGATAACTTATTGTTAAAAGTTTATTATCTATGATAACTATTAATTGTATTAACAAAGCTTAATTATTTGGTATTATTGTAATTTGTTTGATAATCATGATAGCTGTTTTAACTGGTGGTGTAAAGTGAAATACAAGTTGTTTGCTTTGTAAGTGTAAAAGTAATGATGAGTTTAATAGAATAAGAACACATTTTTAGTTATTTATTTTTAACATCTTAACGCATTATTCTCCAGTGTTTGTACAAGTATGATACACAACAACGAAAAACATGGTAGAGGTCTGGATGTTTTATCATTATTCAATTCATATATACTTTGTTTTATCTGTTGTTGTCATTTTCATTAGTTTAACATCTTTAAGTAGCTTCCGCCTTTCTTTTGCAAGTCTTAGAGATTTGGCCTTTGATCATCATGAAAATTTTCCTAATTCATTGAGTCAAAATAATTCACAAAACAAAACTATCAATAAAAACACTTACACTTGGGGTTCGTGTTGTTTATTCTTTAGTTTTCTATGTTGTGTCATGTGTGCTGTCGTTTGTTTGTCTTTTTTTCATTTTTAGCCATGGTGTTGTCAGTTTGTTTTAGATTTATGAGTTTGACTGTTCCTTTGGTATCGTTCGTCCCTCTTTTACTGTCTTTAATTTATAGATGCATGACTAAAAAGATTAAAAAAAAATAAGATTTAAAAAGGGTGCATGCATGTATGTTCCTCAAATTGGTGATTTTAACTAAAAATTTTAACTTTCGACAGTCGATGCATGTTTTAGTAGTATGTCATAACCTTTTAACAAGTTTAGTTGAAATTCTTCCACAAAAAGATGTTACAAGAAATGTCTGAATTTTAAACAATTACTAAAAAAATTTATCCAAAATTATAACTTAATTGAGTAAAAACTAAAAGGGTCCTTTTTGAAGGTAGCAGTAGGTCTTAAAGTTTGAATATAGATTTTTCATTAAACTTTTTAAAAAAGACTTTTGGATCAAATTTCAATATAACTAGGGTCATGGAGCGAAATAAACGAAATCAAAATTATTTGGTATGGGTTATAAAGGGACAAATTATTTTTTCCTTATTAAGGATACATTAAAAAGTAAATTTTCTTATGTAGAAAAGTGGCTTGTCCCTGGTTTTAAAGCTAGTTAAACCTCTCACTTGTATGACAGTCGAATCAAATTCCATTAAATTGACGACGATGTGTGAACAAAACAAACAGACATAACAGGTAAAAAAGACAAAAATAGGGGCACAACAGTCAACATTGTATTTTAAATCTTTAATCTTTAACAAATATGTAACAAAGAAGCAAAAAAAATCCATATGGACAAAGCACATTAACACAATGACGGAATGTATAAGTACAGAACCGCGTCATTATGTATCAAAGGAACACAAAATGGCATATAGACAAAGAACATTAGCAAAAATTATCATAGAACAATATTAGCAACACAATGGCGGGATGTACAAGTACAAAGCAACGTCATTATCATCCTCGCTAGCCAAAAGTTTGGACCCATGCACTTCCCTCCTCTCCCGCGGATTGAGATGGAATTTCCGAGACACAAGGTGATGATTTTCATTGGTGGCAGTCGAAACTCGCTGCATCCGATCGAAAGGTGCCTATAACATGATCACGTGTAAATGTAGAAAGTGTATGTAAACAATTGCCACGTGTTGATTATGCAACAAGTCTTTAAATCCCTTAACATACGATTATATTTAGTGACAATTTGGAAGTTTTTAATCTTTTAATAGAAGTTCCTATGTATGTTTCTTGCACAAATGCATGAATGTCAACGTACATTTTCGTTTCCTGATTTCTTAGTGTGTAGAATATAGACGCTACCGTGATTACCTCCAAATTGAAGAGTTCAATGACGCTCATATCAAAATATTTATAATGCCAAACAAGTACAAAGTTGAAGAGCATTGAAGATCCAAAATTCCAAAAAGTTGTGCCAAATACGCCGAAGGCAATCTATGCCTGGGATAGGAAAATCATTAGTTCAAGTGCTATCATTGGTCAAGAATAATGTTTTCGGAATGGGCGTGACTTTAATCTACCGATAGATGGCGCAACAATGTTATCACAAATGTTGGCTTAATTTGCCAAGGGTAGAGAGGAGGGAAGTGGATAGTTACCCTTGGCTAGCGAAGATGCGTCATTGTGTTTCAAAGAAACACAAAAGGGCATATAGACAAAACACATTAGCATATAAAAATTATTGAACAATAACACAATTATGGTATGAAAAAAGTATAGATTTATGTCAAATGGATATCAACAAAAACAGACTTAACAGTAAATGTAATATTAATAAAAACAAAAAAATACTATAACACGTTATTAAGATGATAAATAATGTGAGTACGCAGAATCTATACTTCATGACCATCGTGTATTATTTGTGAAGTTGATACGAAATATTTATCAACAATGTCTTGGTACATTCCGATAAAAGTTTTTTAGAAAAAGGTCGAGACATTCTTTGATACACCCCTGGTTCATCAACTTTTTGCACAGACACTCGTGACGTTTTACAAAGTCTAATGTTCATAATTATAAATTAACTGTTAACAAACATTTTGAAATACTAAGGCATTTCTACTTCTGGAATAGATTACCTTGGATGTATCTGGCAAAACTTTTAGGAATTGTTGGTCATCAATGCTCTTCAACTTCGTACTTTATTTGGCCTTTTTAACAATATTTGATTGGGGCGTCTCTGATGAGTCTTTTGTAGACGAAACGCGCGTCTGGCGTAAATATGAAATTTTAAACCTGGTATCTATGATCAGTTTATTCATACATACAACTGATACTACTTTAAATAAAAGTAAGGCAACCCAGGCCTTATTTTCTTGAAAAAAAAACCAATAAAAAACACCAAAAATTGTTCTATCAAATTCAGTATAATTATCCGCCCTTGAGTTAGAAAAGATTTTTTCGAGAAAATTTTAAAATCGACTATTATTTTTTTTTTATAGTTATATACCTAAATGGAGTTATTTTCTTTCAGAACTATAGGTCATTCTTTTTCAGAATCAACCCGGACGATACCATGTTTCAATAAATTATGCTCCAAGGCATAAAATAATTACCTGAGTCAGGTCATTATTTCCCTTGATAAAAATGCAACTTATAATTTACTTCAAAATCATATTCGTCTGATAGTTTTTTTGTGCCGATTTGGTAATATATTTTTCAAAGTTTTATCAATGATAGATGTAAAAAAAATCTTCATTGCCCACATTTTAATTTTAGAAACATAGAAAGTGAAGTTTTGTTAATTGATCGCTTCAAAACAGAAATTTTATCCTATATGTGAGATGTATTTTAGTGTAGACTTTCATGAAATAAAGCCAGATGTAACATATTCGTGAGTAAGATTTTGAAAATCTTATTGAGTCACACTGAATTGGTTGATTCATTGTTGGTTGCTTAACGTCCAGCATGTTTAGGACGATACACACTGAATAGGAAATCATACTGTGACCTACATGTTTTTATATTCGTCTTCATGTCAGTTCTTAACTTTTTATAATTTATGTATACCTTTGACTCTATCAAATAATAAATTAATAAAAGAATAACATTCACAAAACTCACAAAAGGGGCGGGTGGGGAGGGTATATAACTATATACTGATTTTCTGTTAAATAAATGTATTGCTATTCAAAAGACAATCTTTCGGAATATTTCATTCGATTCAATTAAAATTATTAAAAACAAATAATCACTTTTCAGCGGTAGAACTGTCATTACAAATGGAAAAAACATGGCCCCCTTTTCCATAAACTAAGTAAGTACAATATATTACTTACAATGCGTCTTGTATTTATCATACACCGTTATCGAATGGTAACAATTCATTTGTGTCTTTCTTAATGTAGTTGCAGTAATATTTTTATTATGTATGGATAATAATTTCAAAGGTTTAGATCTTGATTATTTAGTGAGTTTTATTTCACATTTTAAATGAGCCTTAGGGCGTTTTAAAACTTGAACGCTTTAGAAAGGGATATCCCACTTTAATGTGGTCGGTAAAATAGGATTCTAAGTTTTGCAAATCTTTATAAAAAAAACCAGGTGTGTTCTACGACAAGAAAAACCTTAAAATATGCATTACCTATAACTTAAATTTAGATTTCGAGTTGTTTTTGATTTGAAGTGCATAATGTCTATGTATCAACTCAAAAATGACCTGTTGTTGTGGTCTTAGACCTTTATGTACAAAAAATCATGTCTGGTATGGACATTTATCAGTTGTGTACAACCCACACTGTGATATTTTAAATGCGTGTGGATTTGCCGGAATACAGGTGATGTTTGCCTTGTCGAAACTCTCGGTCTTGCTCCGATTCTTATGTGTTGTCTGATTTAAAGCTACCTAAGATTCTTCATGGACTAATAGGACATAAGACTTATAGGACATTGGTAAACTGTTGCATTTATTGCTATTTTGCTAGATATAAAATTGGTCCTACCTTATTTACATTCTAGATTTAACAAAAAAAATAACAACATTCCAGTGAAAAATTTATGTTATTTGTAATAAGTGCTTTGTGCAACACATAACTAAACAACACAAAAATAAGATTTTTATTCTACAGAAACATTATTTTTACTTACTCACTAAAGCGTCACTTATGTAGACAAAACGCGCGTCTGGCGTAAAGACAAAATTTAATCCTGGTATCTATGATGAGTTAATTTGCTGCAAGACCCATCAGATAATGTATTTGATCTATCAACCCTATTAATATTTTCTCGTAATACAGTGTTACTTGCAATTGTTTTGTTTGCCGTGCCTATAAAATGTTAAAACAAATACAATTCAAAGGACTAAAATATTGTATGTCGAGTATTCGAATTGATATCTTGAAAGTTGCTCCTTTTAAAACAATTTCAACATGTTTTTCGTTTATGGATTTCATTTTTTTATCCAGAACATTTATCAAATTAATAATATCAAAATATATTTCCAATAAAGCCAATCGCCAGTCTATAAACAGAATGTGTATATGACTTCAGCAGATTAAGTCTGAATCTGATGTTGATGAGAGTGGTGTTTAACGACCTTTTTCTACCCATGAGGGTATTGAACGGTCGGTAACATGGGTTCTGATGCAATACTAAGACTTACAATGTCTAACAGAATGACCTATGATGATATGGATGGGGATAACAGAATAGAGAATATTTGACACAATATACATAAAAAAGACCAAAAATTAAGAAACAGAGAAAAATAGACAAGAATGTAAAGAATGGAGAATAAAGGGTGCTTAGACAAAAACAATAGAGAATGATAAGCAAAAATAACCAGAAAAAGGCCTTAACAAATTTAAGAATACAAAAATGAAAGACTGCCAGTCCAGACATTAGCCTATCCTGTCTTTACCTTCCTGTAGCAATTCTACAAAATGTGAATTTGAATCGACAGTGATGTGTATGCATTTTCTAAATTTAGGCATTTTGTAAAATGACTGAATTTCTAGGCAATTTATAAAATGCCTAACCATGACAGGCATTATACAAAATGACTAAAAATACCTAGTCATTTTGTAAAATGACTGACATTTTGAAGCAAAATTCAACGAATTGCCTGTTCACTTTCAGGCAATTTGTAGAAAGAAGGCTATCATTGACAAAATTGGACAAAAGAAAATATCCAATGGTTTGGTAAAATTAATTTATTTTAAAAAAACGAGCTGGGAGATTTATATGTCATCTGATGTGTGCTTTTTAGAAAAACTACACAGATGGGAAGGTTTATTTGTCATATGATGTGTTCTTTTTAGTGAATTACATAACGTATGTACCCACTCTGTATTTCAATTACCAGTAGTGAATTTGTGATTATTTTGTATAAATTGCAGAATGACCAATTGTTCTGTCAATAGCACAAACTTAGTTCAGTTTCAGGCAATTTGTAGAAAGAAGGCTATCATTGACAAAAGTGGACAAAAGAAAATATCCAATGGTTTGGTAAAATTAATTTATTTTAAAAAAACGAGCTGGGAGTTTATATGTCATCTGATGTGTGCTTTTTAGAAAAACTACACAGATGGGAAGGTTTATTTGTCATATGATGTGTTCTTTTTAGTGAATTACATAACGTATGTACCCACTCTGTATTTCAGTTACCAGTAGTGAATTTTTAATTATTTTGTAAAAATTGCAGAAAGACCAATTGTTCTGTCAATAGCACAAACTTACAATAGAATTTTTCGAAATTCTGGATTCAAAACAGTGAATTAATATGAACATATGAAACAGAGAAAAAGATTTTTTATTGACAGCTGTGATTGTTTTTGATTTGCTTTCAGTTGCGAATATGTCATGCATTTATTGGACGTGAACAATATGTCTATAATTCACATGGGTTATTTCTGTAGGGGATTGACCAGGATAAATGACAGAAATTTCAACTGCTGTTTGCAATTGAAATGAAGGTATTTTGGATAGGGACAGAAAATTCTACCTGCAGAACAGTCATAAATAAAAAAAAATGTAGAGTTCTTAACGTGAAGAAAGTATTGCATTTTACTAACATATATGGCAATATTTAATATTCCCATTCAGAAATGATAAGAATTTAAATTTTAAACACCAACATTGAAAACAAATTTCCTTCTATAATATGGGTTTTGCCATACAACTTACAAGGTTGTGTTTTGATGTGATGCAAAGACGTGGTTGGTAGTGTCCTCAGATACATTTTTCCTTCAAGATAGCCTATTGCAAATTGTGGCTAGGTTTAAATGTATTTGTGCAAAAGACTAACATTTTTTTTTGAATGTTCATAATTGACTTTAAAGGACAATAACTCCATAAGGGGTCAATTGACAATTGCTTATTGTGAAACATAATGCTGTCGAACGTTTTGTCAGTAATCGTAACCAATGAGCTGAATGTGATGATTCCGGTTTCTCAAAATATGGTTGAAGTGCTAAAACCAGATTTTACGTCTAACAATTATGTATTTACCAAAGTTCAGGACAAATATTGAGTAACAGCTCTGTCATCCAAATATTGAGAAATGATAAATAATTATTGAATTAAGTGAAATAATTTTTTTTTTTTTTTATTTTTTCTTTTGCCTATTTTTAATTCTGATTTTTTTTTAAATCTTCAATGAATCTATTTGTTTTTAGAATTGTCTTACTATTATTTTTGTTATTAAAATTGTTCATTTCAATAATATCTGAAATTTCTTTTTGGAAAATTTTCAAAATGTTTATTTTTTTTGTTTTCTTTTCTGAGACATAATATGCTTTATATAATGAAAAGGATATAATTGTTAGTATGTAGTTAATATCAAAGTATGCTGAGTCTTCAATTTTGTACCCTATTACTAGATTTTCAAGACTAATAATGTTTTTGTCTATACCTAGGGAGTTCATTAATTTCATTGCTATTTTTAGGAAGTCTGTATTAAATAAGCAGTTGACAAAAAAGTGTTCATAGTTATCTTTTTCTTTACAATGTTTACATAAGTTGTCTTCAGTAATTTTCCACTTTTTTAATAGTTCATTGCATGGCAGAATATAGTGAATAAGTTTCCATCTAAACATTTTTAATCTGTTATCAGTGAGATATTGAAAAATGAAAACAAAGTTATTTTTGAACTTGTAACTTAAATTTTTGTCAAATAATTTTTCCCACAACAGAAAACCGTTTGGTTTTTCATGATTTTCTTTTAGTTTGAACATTTTATAAAGTTCTCTAGTGCTCGTTAATGGAGTTATTGTTGTGTACCTAATTTTTAAGTCGTTAACAACTTTAACTTTAGTTTTGATGGATTCTTCAGTACAAAGAATTAATTTCCAATTCATTGGAATAGCCTTTTTTAACATATATATTTGGTTTATCCAATTTTGTTTATATTTAAGCTTAGATAAGATGGTTGTTTCAGAGATTTTACCCTCTTCATCAATGATATCATTTATTGTAATTATATCACTTTTTATCCAATCGTCAAAGTTTAGACATTTTCTGTTAAACCTAATATTATCATTTCCCCACAAAACTTGTTTTCTAATTTCAAAATATCTTTTGGGATATTTTGTGTTTCCTCCTTTTTCACTAATCCAATCTTTAATTAGTTGCTTGTAAAAGTCTGGCATATTTTGTAACTTATTTTTATCAATGTCTTTAATACTTTTTAAATTCATTTTGAATACAAGAAGATTTTTCCCTAATTTGTTAAAATAAAATTTTGGAATGATTGTCCAATTATCATTTTTATCTTCACTTAATTTTAAAATCCAGCTGATATGCAGTGATTTTATGTAAACATCAATGTCTGTCATTTTAAGTCCACCTTCCAAAAAATCTTTTGAAAGTGTGGATCTTTTTATTTTGTCTTTTTTGCCTTTCCATATAAAATTATATATCAAAGTTTTAAAATTTTGCAACATTTCTTTAGGAATTATAGTGTTTGATGCAATATATGTTAGGTTTGGCAAAACAAGTGATTTGATGATGACTATCTTTCCTATAATAGTAAGGTTTCTTTTACTCCAATCAGTTATTATTTTTTTACATTTTAAAAGCTGTTTTTCAAAGTTTAATTTTTGACATTCTTGTTTATTGTGACCAAAGTAAATTCCAAGACTTTTAATAGGTGTAGTACACCAATTTATATCTTCACATTTATCACGACAGTGTTTCAATTGGCCTAGCCATATCCCTTCAGTTTTTGTTTTGTTCAATTTTAAGCCTGAGAAAGTACCAAATATTTCTATTAAATTAATTGCAAGAGTAACATCTTTTTTTGATTGAAGAAATAAAGTAGTATCATCTGCTAGTTGGCAAATTTTCAGAGTATTACTTTTTCCGTCTAGTTTTATTTCTAGTCCTTTTAAATTTTTATTTTCCCTTATCTTAATTGCCATTACTTCTACTGCTAGAACAAATAGTAACGATGATAACGGACATCCTTGTCGGATTCCACGTGAAGCACTGAATCGAGTAGAAACCCACCCGTTATTAATAATGCATCCTTTAATATCCGAGTACATTGTCTGAACCCACCTAATAAAATTATTTTTAAAGCCAAATTTCTTTAAAGTCTCAAACATGAAGTCCCATTCTAGCGAGTCAAATGCTTTTGTAAAGTCAAGGAATAAGATTGCCCCATCTATTTTAAAAGTCTCAGAGTAATCTATTACATCTTGTATTTGTCGAATATTAAAACCAATATACCTATTTTTTACATATCCTTTCTGGTCAGTGTGTATAATTTTGGGTAGCAGGGGTTTTAATCTTTGTGCTAATGCATAAGCGAGTAATTTTGCATCATAATTTAAGAGAGTTATAGGTCTATAATTATCTAGTGAAAGAGGGTCATTTTTTTTATAAATTAAGGATATTAGACCTACTTTCTGAGTGTTTGATAGCTTTCCTTTTTCATAACAATAATTAAAAGTAGCGACAATAAAAGTTTTTAATTCTTCCCAAAATTTTCTGTAAAATTCAACATTTAATCCATCAAGCCCAGGAGCTTTATTTAGTTTCATTTTAAAAATTGCATCAGTACATTCATCAACAGTTATTTCCCCTTCACAAGTATTACTTTCAGAGTCATTTAATTTTTTATATTCTTTTAGAGATTCTAAATACTTTTTTGTTTCTTCTATCTCGGGATTTTTTGTAGAGTACAAATTTTTATAATAATTTGCTTCTAATTCTAATATTTTGTCTTGATCTCTTGTAATTTGACCCTTATCATCATATAATTGGGTTATTGTTTTTCTACTCTGTCTAGATTTTTCCATCCCTAGAAAATATGCTGAATTTTTTTCTCCCTCTTCAACCCATTTTACCCTTGCCCTTATTCGGTTACCTTTTATTTTTCTCATTATAGAGTTTTCCTATTTCATTTTCTATATTTTCTACTTTCTGTACTAAATTGCTTTGTTTTTTGTCATTGCATGATGATTTGTCTATAATTTTATTTAATTCCGTTAACATTTTTTCCAACTGGCTGATTTGGTCTTTTTTATTTTTAGCTTTTATTTTACAATAGTTGATTGTCTGGTCTCTAACTTCAATTTTGAAATTGTCCCACAGAATGTCAAGTTCAGTTTTAGTTTTTGCCTTGTTTTTATAATTTTTTATTATCTTATTAATTATTTCAATGTAGTCTTCATTTTGAAGTACACTACTGTTAAGTTTCCAGTATCCCCTTCCTTTTTGTCCTCTACTTAAATTAATTTTTAAGGAAACACAGTTGTGATCTGTGTATTGTAGTACTATTGGTCTTATATCACATGAAACACAGTTTTTGAATACCTCAGGAGCAATTAAAAAATAATCAATTCTTGTTGACTCCGATCTATCTTTTCTACTCCATGTATATTGAATTTTGTTTGGATTTCTGTTTCTCCACACATCACTTAGTTTAAGGGACTTTATAAGTTTATTTAAGTTGTGAGCAGGTTTTTTTTTATTTTGGTGCTTAGATTTGCTTTTTGAATCAATATGGGATAAAATTTCGTTAAAATCTCCTCCTAGAATTAATTGACCCAAACTTTTTTCTTCTATTACAGCATGTACAGTTTTAAAAAAAATATTTCTGCTTTTTGGATTATTTGGCGCATAAATGTTAGCTATTGTTATAATAGTGTCATCTATTTCAATATTAACAAGCAATAGCCTTCCTTCATTATCTTTATAGTCATCTATAATTTTAAAGTTTAGTTTTTTTTTTCAGCCATATGGCAATTCCCCTTGAATTGCTGGAACCATTACTTAGTATAAGTTTGCCTTCAAATTCAGTATTTAAATGGTTTATCAAATTATCTGTAAAGTGTGTTTCTTGCATAAGAAGAATGTCACATTTTTGGGTTTTCGACCATTCAATCAATCTTTTCTTTTATCAGGTTGTTGTAAGCCTTTACAATTTACTGTACAGATATGAAGATGTTTGTTTAATACCATAGTTGGTGAGTATTTTAATATTTATTTGTAACATCCATTATGCTTCAGTAAACTTAGGTAAATCCCCT
Source organism: Mytilus edulis (assembly GCA_019925275.1). Lineage (NCBI taxonomy): Eukaryota > Metazoa > Mollusca > Bivalvia > Mytilida > Mytilidae > Mytilus > Mytilus edulis. The sequence goes on from CM034349.1 coordinate 24,389,158, forward strand.
TTGGAGTGTTAATAATTAGGTTACATTTTAGGTGACCTTCACAGAGACTATAAATAGACATTTTTCCAGGTGTTTTATTTTTAAAGGGACTTTTATTTATTAATCGACTTGTTCTTTGTATTATAAATAGGAGTAATATATTTATAATTCTTTTACATTTGTAGCTGAATGTATTTATTGTGTAATCATTACAAGTTTTACACTTATTAACTTTATAAATAATGTTAACAAACATTATTAATTTTTTACCTGTACTTGTACTTTTTGTGTTTAAATTCAATCTACAAAAAGGATGATTTGTCCATCCTGCACATTTAATTTAACTGGTTTTACATGTGTTATTATGTAAAAAATAAGCATAGTTTATTTCTATTGAAGACATATAACTACAAGTTACATTCAAAAATGAGAAAAATGTGTTGTTTTCTTTGACCTCAAAGGTCATTATTTGGGTCATCCTTGTGACTTCACAAACAGTCATTGACATCTACATCATAACTTCAGTACACTCAGTGTCTGTTGGGCTCATATAAATATAAACACATATGTACTTCAATTTGAAATGCACAATCAAAACATATTTAAAAAGAACTATTTGTATATACACATGCTTGCATATACATATACATGTATAACAAATAAAAACAATTTTGTTATAAGTACAATGCATGAGAATCAGTTTTGTTAAAATATTTGTATTTATAGAAGTGGTATGTTGGTTTAAATTTTTCATTATAACCACATTTACTTTTACAAAGTTTAACTTTTGGGTTTTGAATATTTCTAGGATTGAATTTTTGACAAATAAAATATATTGTAAAATTGTTTGCTTGAAGATTTCTATTTTTTGCTTTATTGCCAAAATGTGTTTGATTAAACATTTCTTATCTTTATTTTTAGGATAAGAAGATGGTGACCGATTTTGACTGGTCCTCACTGAACATTGGCTTCCAAAAAGTTGAAACCTCATCAGATATGGATAAAATGTGAAAAGCTCAATATGTACAGACAGAACAAATATAATTATGTACAACTGCATTTTTTAAATTTTTTTTTTTTTGATAATATATAATAAAATAGGTTTAATACAATATTACAGTGTTCACTAGTATTGACTGCTAATTACACTTAGACAGATTAATTAATTTTTTTTCGTGGTTCTTGATCGTTTTGTACTATTATTTGTAGCACCATCATGAAGTTTTTCTGTAGGGGTAACTGGTGACTTTTCAAGTCCACTGCTAGTTGTTGCTTTCACTGGGGTATCATGATTTTGGCGTTGAGACGAAGATTGAGTAGTTGTGAATTTGGTGATTTGTTGTTGTTCGGAGTTTTTGTTTGGAATTCCATTAGATTTGTTCGCTGTGTTTGCAGGTTTGTTATTTTCTCTGCGAGCAGGTATGACTTTTGGTCTAGCTGCTTTTAAATTGGGAATATCATCGAGCAGTTCACTATTGTTAGTGACAATCCCTGTTAGGATTGATTGAGATTGTTGCAGCTCTGTTTCAATGGATGTAGTTGGTATTGCTTCAACTATGTCTACTGGTGATTGTGTAGCCTCCGGATCTTCATTTTCCTCTGACTGAGGTTCTGCGTAAGCTTCACAATGATCGTTTTGATCTTCATCATGTACGCTAGAGTTTTCTTGTTCATGATCATGATTTGAGGATAAATCGCTTGTACATTCGTTTTGTCTGTGGCCTGATTCTCCACAGCTTCTGCATTTCCAATCATTTTGGCAGTCTCTGGTTTTGTGACCAGTTTCCATACATTTATTACACTTGATATTGTCGTTCTGTTGCCCTTTGTAAAGTACTGTGGCTCTGTATTTCCCAATGGGTATAGATTTGGGAATTGCCTTAGCTAATGGGCCATCACAGATGACAATTCGATCTCCTGTCTGACAGTCGGTGATTTGATATTCGAATCTAAATCTTTCCCTCAAGTGTTTAAGAATTGTGCAGTTGTACCCCTCTAGCGCTCTCAAAATTTGTCCATCATCCGCTGAGAGCGGTACATCTTTCACACGTATTTTTACATCTGTAGAATTTTCTTCAAACCGAACGCGGGGATTTCTAGAATATATGAATATAGATTTCCCCCGAAGCTCAAGCCCGTCAGAAAGCAAACATTCTGTTTCTTTTTCTGTATCCAGGTATATCCGCCATAGACCTCTTATCCTTTGAAGACCCTTGATCGATCTTCTAGGTACTACTGCACCTATGGCTTTGTACATTTCATCAATTGTCAGATACAAACTTTTTAAATGTGGTTTTGGTATATCTCCAAATACATCAGATTCTTCAATGAATACTGGCTTAACTGAGGATATAGAATCATCAGATTGATCAAATTTAGGACCGTTTTTGAAGGCTTCGGCATACGACGCCATATTGGTTTTTTCTTGAGTGTCAGATTTGGTCATAGTTTACTCACCAATAGTGATATTTCAAGATAAATTCTCGAAAAGTTGGTGATAAACCACTAAGGGAATGTTTTTGTTCCTAATTGAATACTTTTCGTAACCAGTAAGAATGTCTAAATAAACTAAATACACAATTTCTCTGGAGCTATTTACAGACCCGTTACCGTGGTTAGGGGTCGTAACTCTCTAGTGAAATAATATAGTAAAATTTATTCTTGATTTTTTAAACTCTTCTTGTTTAATTCAGTAATAATTATCATAAATAAAACTGTACTGGTGTTCAAAGCTTTCAATTGTTTTTATTCTTTTAATATTTCATTATTTTAAATAATTTCAGGCATTTTATAAAATGCATTTCAATTTTTTTCAGGCATTTTGTAAAATGCCTAGAAAAATTAGTCATTATGTATAATGACTGAATCTTGCAGGCACTTTAGAGAATTCCTAAAATATTCAGGCATTTTACAAAATGCCTAAATTTAGAAAATGCCTGTAACATATATAATGCATGAGAAAATTTGCCTAATGACGCCTTCGATATTGCTCCCATTTTCTCTGGTTACTTTGTTTTGATATGTACACCTAAGATTATTCCTCACGGAATAACGGGATTTGAACATCAGTCCACTTCTGTTGAATATATTACAGTTTTTGCTACCTATAAATTATTTGCCTTATTCACATCAAAGTTTTTACCAAACAAATAAAAATAAACAATCAATGGCACAACTTACCAAAGAAAAATATGTGATTTGTTTTTAGAGATACATAACGGATTAACACACACAGAGGATATAGATATATATATATCTCAGTAGCATGGGTTCGAGTCCCGACGAGGGAAGAACAAAAATTTGCGAAGGCAAATTTACAGATCTAACATTGTAATGTTGGGTTGATGTTTAGACGAGTTGTATATACATAATGTACACAGCCATGTATCACCATCCTGCTGGTGATCCGATGGATAATCTGTTGTAGAGTTGTCACTGGCTCAGACGTACTTATAAATATAATTATTTTCTGTGACTGTATCTTACATTAATTTGTAGGATCCTTTACTATAGATAATTTAGCTGATCTGTAAAAATAACATCTCCATGCCTTATATATCATGTACTGTAGTACGACGCTAGATTGAAACTGACGTGGAAAGGTAACACCCGGCCACCGAAAGCTTCATTTTTATGAAGCCCAGGTGGTCGTGTGGTCTAGCGGGACGACTACAGTGCAGGCGATTTGGTGTCACGATATCTCAGTAGCATGGGTTCGAATCCCGGCGAGAGAAGAATAAAAATTTTGCGAAAGCAAATTTACAGATCTAACATTGTTGGGTTGATGTTTAGACGAGTTGTATATGTTAGCGGCAATAAGCGAAATTAGGCAATAAGCTAACGCCTAGGCATTAAGTCTAATGCCTAAATGATGTTAGGCATTAGTCTTAAATCCTAGGATTTAAGCTTAAATCCTGAAAAATGTGTCCAGGCATTAAGCTTAATGCCTAAAGTATAAATGCGAGTAAATAAAAGACATTTATTCAATTAAAAATAAAAATTATACATTTGTTACATAATAAAATTACGAGAACTGAAGTTTAAAATGTCATCTCCTGGAAATAAAATCACAGATAAGATATGTTTTTATATTAAAACTCGTCAAATATTACTTATAAAACATGAACACTTGATACAAATTTGTGTTAAAATCATTTGTTATCACAAGTTGTAGAACTGTGACACCGACTATTGCACTTTCTCCCGTTTTTCTTGCATTTGCACCGGTTAATTAAACATATAGTTTTACAAGAACATTTGAAAAATCCTTGACCTCCGGATAATGACTGATGAGTTGCTGCCTCACGTTCACTTAAAGTTGTTTCACAATTAATTTCCTCTTCCATTTCATTGACCTGAAAAAATAAACAGATAAAATTCTTTTGCAGGCAGTTTGATTATTTTCATTAAAATATCGATAAAGAATTATTTCTGAGAGTAGAATTAATTAGGTATTTGCATTTTGCGAATTATGAAATGAATTCGTGTTGCATATGGTGATTTTCAACTGTCTTTGTGTCATTAATACGCATCTGATTTTCGTCAGGTGCAGATCCTGGATTTTTCAAAAAGTGGGGGAGGGGCCTGGTCCCATAACCCCCTTCCTACATTAATATAAACATAATTACTTTTCTTGTTTTCTTTCTGTTTAGTATTTAATAAACATGATATTTTAATGATGCAGTCAACTTTTGATTAAATATCTTACCTCACTGACTCGGCCGGGCGCATCAGGTACTGTATTAGGTCTGTCAACACTAGCAATATGTGTGTCACTTGCCATTTTATTTTCCGCTTTGCCTATTACAAATAAAAAAATGCGATTTAAAGGACAAAACATTTGTACAACTTTTTCATGATTTTTTTTGTTTGCAAACAAGGGAGCATTCTTTATTGCTGCCTTTGGCTTACCAATTTGATTTGTCAAACAATAATGTTTAAAAACAATCTATAAATGTTCTCGCAACTTGTCTACTTCTAGTATTTCATTCTTTACTCATTTTTTGTCATTTAAAAAATGAATCATCAAAAACATTTATCTTCTTTCCGCTATATAGATGATGTTCTCTTACTAAATGATTCAACATTTGGTGACTATGTTGAACGCATCTATCCCATCGAACTAGAGATAAAGGATACAACAGAAACAGTTAAGTCTGCCTCATATCTTGACTTTCATCTAGAAATTGACAATGAGGGTCGGTTGAAAACAAAACTTTACGACAAAAGAGATGATTTCAGCTTCCCAATTTTGAAATTTCCATTTCTATGTAGCAACATTCAAGCAGAGCCTGTATACGGAGTATATATCATCTCCAAATTGATACAAAACTCCCGAGCTTGTATTTCTTATCATGATTTTCATGATAGAGTATGCTGCTCACAAGGAAGCTATTAAACCAAGAGTTTCAAATGGTGAAGTTGAAATCATCCCTTCGTATATTTTATACGGACGCCATCGCGAGTTGGTTGACCGTTATGGAATAACCATTTCACAGATGATATCGGATATGTTCCTTACGTTGTAACTACAATCCCATTTCCTCTTCATGAATGTGACCTACCGAATTAGACTATTTACCGGGTTTGTAATAACATGAGCAATACGACGGGTGCCCCATGTGGAGCAGGATGTGCTTACACTTCCGGAGCACCTGAGGTCTTGGTGGGACTGGTGTTTCTGTGTCTAATTTTCTATGTAGTGTCTTGTGTACTACTGTTTGTCTGTTTGTCTTTTTCATTGTTAGCCATGGCGTTGTCATTTTATTTTCGATCTATGAGTTTGAGTGTCCCTCTGGTATCTTTCGCCCCTCTTTTATCAAAAATTTAGAATCTAAAAATATATTTTCATTAATGCCAATCGCCAGTTTATAAACAGAAACTTAATAAATGACTTAATAATATGTATTTGTATATTTTTTATTTTCTATTATTTTCATTTGATTTTTTGACTACATGTATACATCTTAAACAGCATTATACCTTATGTTAATAACAATACATTGAACTACATGAGTGTAAATTAACTATGTGTAAATATCTGTTTTGATTGTATTGTAATTTGTATGTGAGGGCCTCAGGGAAGATTAGTTTATTGTAACTAACTGAGTTTACCCTCTTTAAATAAAGAATTTGTTATTATTATAATCAGATTAGGTCTGTTTCTGATGAGGGCAGTTTTTAACGAACTTGCCTACCCATGACGGTTTAGTACGGTCGGTAAAATTGGTTCTGATGCAATATTAAGACTTACAATGTATAGCAGATTGACCTATGAGGGTATGGATTTGGTTTTCTGAATAGAGAATACTTGGCACAATATACATTAAAATGACCAAAGATTAAGAAACAGAAGAAAATAGAAAAGAATTTATAAAATGGAGAATGATAGGGAGCTTAGATGAAAACAGTATAGAATAATAGGCGAAAATAAATTTAAAAAAAAAGGAAAAAAGGACTTAACAATTTCACAATACCAAAATGAAAGACTTCCCGGGAAGTCTAGACATTCGCCTATCCTTTCTTCACTGTGGAAATTCGTAACGAAGGATTTACATAGACAACGATGCATATAATTCAAGAAAGATTTGAATTTTCCCCGAAGTTTCGTATTTTTGTGATTTTACTTTGGCCTATCGTCGCATTCGATCTTGCTCCGATTTCCGCTAATTACTTTGTTTTGATATAAACTTAGTATTCCTCATGGAATAACGGGATTTGACATCAGTCCAATTCTGTAGAATCTATTACCTTTTTTGCTAGCTATAAATAATTTGCCTTATTCTCATAATTTCTTTTACAAATAAATGGAAACCTGTAACTCAAGGTAATGCCGAAACCATTTCCAGAAGTCCTGCGTTTCAAATCCGAATACAAAAATAATTATTCACTATTTATAGCATATGATTCTATAAATATATTTAGACGAAATACATATATTTATATCTATATATACATATATATATAACTCGTCTAAACAACAACCCAACAATGTTAGATCTCTATAAAAAGAACCAACCAGCAAATTTACTATGTACCGGATCGTCTAGAATAAACGATACTATTCGGATAAAGAAAAAATTATATCAGTCTAAAAATTTGCACAATGGTACTGATATAAGATGTTATTATACGAAAATGTTGTCAACACGATTTAATAACAACATTTTCGTATAATAACATCTTATATCAGTACCGTTGTGCAAATTTTTAGACTGATATATATATTTATACATATACACTTGAAAATTGTGGCTAACTATCGAACGTCGTTGGCTAGAATGGAGTGCTTAATACGATACAATGCTTTTGGCGGAAACCATAAACCTTGACCATTGGGCATTCTACACTTAGTCTTGATGAAATAGTGCAATATATTTCTGCTAAACTATCCTGTCTTTTCTGGAAAGCATGAAATTCTGAGAACTCTGTAAGACATTCTTAATCTTGTTTGCCATTGAATGTTTTATCGCCGATCCGATCATTTTATTATTTTACTATCTAGAATGGAGACCTTTTAATACAAGACACTACTTTTGGCATCAAACCATATACCTTGAAACATTCTAAAATATATGACTTCACTTACTTTTGATGAACCGTGTAATACAATATTATCTGCTATACTTTGAAATGCAGAAAGAGATAATTGTATTATGCTTACTTTCTTTGCCATGGCTGTTGTCTATTGCTACTTTGTTCTAAACTTGTTTTTGTCATTCAAAAAAAGGATTATAACAATATATTTCGAGCGCTTATATCAACATTGCTTCTTTTTAAATCATGGCCATTTTTGTTTTTCGTTATATAATTAGATTTAATTGAGATTTTTTTCAAGAACACGAAACACATTTTAGTATTACGTAATATTCATTTAATTAATATTGCATTACCAGTTTACAAACATAACTTAAATTAATGCATTTTTGAGAATCAGCACGGTTCTGACGCAACTTTAAGACAAAACAATCTACATTCTGCATTTCCTATATTCTAAAGACTCTGGTTTAGATTATTTTCCTTTCGTTCACTTTAGAACACCATTCTTTGAAATGTATCCCCACTGAAATGTTTAGTTTTTTATGTTGCCGTCGTTAGATTGTTTTCATTTTGAAGTGTACCTTAATTTCTTTTACATTTAAATCTAATTAATTTAATTCTAAATGTCATGATACCTTTAGTAGATATTAGAAGATGTGGTGTGAGTGCCAATGAGACAACTCTCCATCCAAATAACAATTTATAAAAGTTAACAATTATAGGTCAATGTACGGCTTTCAACACGGAGCCTTGACTCACACCGAACTATAAGTTATAAAGGGCCCCAAAATTACAAGTGTAAAAACATTCAAACGGGAAAACCAACGGTCCAATCTACATAAACAAAAAAACGAGAAACGAGGAACACGTATAAATTACATAAACAAACGACAACTACTGTACATCAGATTCCTGACCTAGGACAGATGCAAACATTTGCAGCGGGATTAAACGTTTAAATGGTACCAAAACTTCTCCCTGTTAACCTATTTTAGAATTTACAAATTGCAAACAGTTTTTGCTTTTGTAAACGTCGTTGCCATTTATATTTTCTTGTCACTATGATGGTGCATACGTGTTGCTTTCGCATTAAAGCAAACAACAAATCTTCTGTTATTTGATTAATAACTATAATGAATCACAAGATGTTTTTAATGTTTCCTTGTTAATACTGTTCCTAATTTTAATATTTAACATCAAATACATATATTACCTAATTCATAAGTTTTAGTTATCAGCTTGTCCGCTTTTTCCAGGAATACACTTAGGCAATCACGATCACTTTGATAGAGGTATGCAGATGCTTTCAAAGCAAAAAACGACAGTCCCACTGAAAAACCTCTGCATGTCATCAGGAACACGTCACCTGTCAGCTACAAAAAAAAAAACTTATAAGAAAAAAAAATTGCAATAACCTTTGATCAAACCCAAAGATATCAAGGTACAATCATGTTTTTCACTCTAATTTTGTTTGTTTTTTAAATATTGTCATGTTTGCCTTGGTAACAATCGAATACATTGATTGTTTACCAATAAATAATTTGATTTGATGTGATTTGATTTCATACGCATATACTCTTAAATAGTGTACAAACCTACGTGAATTCTCATATTTTGTTCAGTCTTCCTAAGCCTATTTCGAACAAATAACTGAAATCTAAAAGACTATAAAACGCCCCTTTGACACATGTATGGCCTAAGTATATGATCCCTATTAATGTTGATATATTTCCAATACTATTCAGACCAATAGTTGATCATAGTTAAAAAGGTTTGAATGTACCTGTCACATGTAATTTGCGTCCAATCTGGACCAAACCAGGGCATTAGTCAGCTTCTAAGATTTAAAGTCCACGAGAAATAAAATCTAAAGTAAAAATGATTATCAATTCCAATTACAAACATCTCTGGAATGTGTTTCTTTATGGATTCACTTTTTTATGATGACTCTAATTCTTTGTAGTTCCTAGCTTTATTTTGCGAGGTATACAGGCCTTTAAGGTAACACAATACAAAGATTTTTTTACTTCCAATCACTAACCTTTAAAATGCTGTAACTTTCTTATGAATGGATAAAAAATAATAAAAAAAGGTATATATAGATAGATAAAAAATTAATCTTTTAAATGAATGCAATATTTTTATCATGCAATCATTATGTAATCAATTATTATGTAATTAGTGGAAAAATCTTGGTCAGTTCACCTGAATGAATTTAGCTCTATCATCTCTTTTATAATAAGGGACCGTTCAATATTTATCAGATGGATGGGCCGGTGCATTCTTAATATTGATTCATTAAAAAAGTTAATGCCCATCCTTTTAAATTCTGAAAAAAGTCCTCGCCCATCTAAAAAAATCTATAAAAAAAGTCCTTGCCCCTCTAAAGCTTAAAACAATCAAAAAATATTAAAGTTTTTTTTCTATTTGAAAGTTTGCAAGTTTATGTCTTGAAATCAAAGAATAGACTTTGGTGTAAATACAAAATTTAAAATGTGCTAGTTAATTCCATTTATATATAAATATTTATGTGTGTATCAAAAGCAACAAAAGCTATGTACAACGTTATTAAAAAAGGGAGGCAGTGTAATTTATCAATTGAATGCCAATTAGAGTTATTTGACAAACTGGTGAAACCAATTCTTCTATACGGATGTGAAGTATGGGGATTTGGAAAAAATGACATTATTGAACAAGTTCATCTCAAATTTTTAAAGCATTTACTACACCTCAAGAGATCTACCCCAAGCATGATTGTGTACGGTGAAACTGGACGTTACCCATTGGAAATAAGCATTAAATGCCGAATGATAACATATTGGTGCAGGCTGCTTATAGATGAAAACAAGTTATCATCAATATTATACAAATTTGTATATTCCCGATATCACACAAACAATGATGATATTTTATGGATAAAGAACATTAAAAATATATTGGACAATGCCGGATTTTCAAACTTATTTTATGTGCAAAATACAGACCTCACCAAATGGTTACCAAAAAGTATCAAACTTAGATTAATTGACCAGTTTAAACAAATTTGGAACTCAGCTATTCAGAACACATCAAAATGCATTACATATAGGCTCTTTAAGGAACATTTTGAATTTGAGAATTATTTCAACATCATAAATGACCGAGATATATATACACTTTGTAAATTCCGAACATCGAATCATTCACTGCCAATAGAAAAGGGGAGATGGTATAACATTGAAAGAAGTGATAGAAAATGTTCAATATGTACAAAAAGAGATATCGGAGACGAATACCACTATATTTTTGTTTGCCCGGCTTTACAAGATGAAAGAAGAAGATTTATTCCAAATGGACTAATACCAAGACATAACATTTTTACATTCAACAAACTGTTTAATTCAAAAAAACCAAAGACACTAAGAAACCTCTGCAATTTTATAAGATGTATTAATAGTAAGCTCACTCCTGCTTAACAACCATAATTTATTTAACATACTTATAGAAAGTATTTCTTTATACAATTTTAGCTTTTACATTTGACTATACAAGTCTATATATATATTCTTTTATATGTTATCTCATCCGAAATTTTGAATTTTATGCATTTTTAATGCATTTTTTATTTTTATGTATACTATTTTTTTTTTTTTTTTTTTTTTTTTTTTTTTTTTTTTTTAACTTCTCTGTAACCTTTGTACTTGCATGGTTTTATGAGAAAAAACTATCTATCTATCAGAACCACACATTTTATTGTTTTTAAAACCAGTATGAATATGCATGTATATATTTGATTTTATATTTTCAGCCTCAGATACAATATTGATTTAAAATAAAGGAAATAATTTAAACTAAGGGACAATAACTCTTATCATATGCTGAATTACTAATTATTGTCTTAATAACACAGCATGTTAAATATAGTTCAAATACCAATGTCCCTTTATCTAATCTTTTCAAAAAAGAAATTATGGTCTTTTTAAGCAATTTAGGCAGACATATTTTTGACTTTGATGCACCATTTTTCACCTATTAATTAATTCCGTACATTCGACAGTAAAACACCTAACAACCTGGCATTATGTAAGATTAATATATAAATGAGATAGCTGTAGAGTTATATGAAGATCTAAATTGATTTGAAAAAGTTATAAAAAAGTTTAAAGATGACTATCCAATGATTTGGCCTAAACTGAAAATTTAAGCTTTTTTTTAACCTGTTTATTAAATCCATAAGAATGACACCAATTCGCCAAACTACCAAACAACCTGGTATTCTGTAAGATCAATATATAAATGAAATAGCTAAAGAGTTTTATGGAAATCCATGTTAATTTGAAAAAGTTATAAAAAAAATTAAAGATGACTTTTTGGATTTAGCCTAAACTGAAAATTTTAGCTTTTTTTAACCTTTCTATTAAATCCATAGAATGACAGCAATTCACCAAACTACCAAACAACCTGGTATTCTGTAAGATCAATATATAAATGAAATAATTGTAGAGTTTTATGAAAATCCATGTTGATTTGAAAAAGTTATAAAAAAATTTAAAGATGACTATCTGGATTTGGCCTAAACTGAAAATTATTGTTGAGACCATGTCCCTTATGTATTTTGTGCCTGCAAAAGGAATTTCCTACACACCGATAAAATTGAAAGCAAATTTTTTTCAAATAAAATAAGTTCTAGCCCATCCACTATATATATTAAAAAAAGTTCTCGCCCATCCAAATATTTCCACAAAAAAAGTGCTTGCCCCGCCCCTTTTTGCACCGGCCCATCCATCTGATAAATATTGAACGGTCCCTAACTATACAGAAAAATTTAACGGAATCTTTATAAACACATCATGGGCTCAAATTGTCCCTGTGGTATTCCATTCTCTCATAAATATCTAATTAGTGTAAACATCATAACCACATAAAAGAAGATAATGTTTAATTAGGTGTAAAATTTGATCTATACGCTCTATCTGAAATCTGAGACACTCTTTTGTAGATAATGTCCATAGGAACAACATGTAATAAAATCAACCCTCTAGGGATACCTATGCTGATTCTAATTTCATTTGAAAGTAGAAATTCGGTGAAAAATAGTTTTGACACAGTTAACATTGTAATTGGTTACATAATTGTTGCAGAAATTGACTTTTTGTTGTGCAAAAATAACAAGAAAACTTTTTAAAAGAATGAAAACGTATCATCTCTAAAGTTTCTTTAATATCTGAATATCTCTGTATTACGAAAATTTTGTGAAAGAGTAAGAATTTTTCATATATTTTGTAACATTGATAATAGCAACATGAACTTGTTCAATGTCTAGTTAAATGGTCAAATAATTTTTAAAACTTGTCATGTGTGTGTAAAAAGAAATTAAAAAACGTAAAATATTTCGAACTCTGGACAAATTAAAAAATGAGAAGTTAATAAAAACTGACAAATTCTAACGCTATCAATCAATGAAACAAATGAAAAATACAACTGCCATACTTGTGACTATGTAGTTTTTATGAACAAAACGTTTGGTTAAAGATAAGAAGAAATATAAGTTGACCTGCCCAATCTGTAACAATTATCATTTCTTCATGATTTCAACAATTTATACATGTAAAACTCAGTTTATATTGATTGTTGCACAGTATTTGTGCAGATTTATCAATTTTAAAAATGTGTATGTCCTGATTCCCAATAACATCCTTTTGAAGTTGCTTGATAATATTAATTTCAAACCCATTAGACAAATTATATTGTTATTTTGCCATGAACATATTTGTTGTGCATATATACAGCTAGGGAATTGACTTTGTGAATCCAAAACAACAAGAATTCAATCTTTGTCATACTAAGCATTAAATATATATTTATCTCTTATATCCACTCTCAATTAATTCAAAGTATCCAAAAATGAGGATGTATTGGTGTCTTGACAGATTAAAAATAAATGGGGAACAGTGTCCATGGGACACAGATGATACCCCTTAACTTGTGTATTATGTTATAAAGGGACATAACTCAGGAACTCTATAAGTGAGGCTACCCAAAATTGTACTTGATCCGAGTTTTCTGGTAATAAGCATTGTTTATAAGTTTTATATTATGTAGTAGTTGAGGCAAACTAAAGAAAGAGAACGGAAACGAAAAATTTGTCAAGGGGCATAACTCTAGAACAGTAAAAGTGACGTCTCCAAAATTCAAACTCTATCTGTTTTGCTGTAATAAATATTGTGGTTAAGTTTCATAGCATTTGGTTGAGGCAAACTTAAGTTTGCAAACAGAAACAAAAAATTCAGCATTTATCCATTTGTAAAGGGGCAAACTCTAGAACGGTAAAAGTTTCCCCACCTAAATTCAAAGTTGATCTGTGTTTTGTGGCAATAAGCATTGTGGATAAGTTTCATAACATTAGGTTGAGGCGAACTAAAGTTAGAGAACAGAAACCATTACTTTTGGACGTAAATAAGTACATAAAGAGGGACGATTGTAGAGTTCAAAGTGATGGCCGATTATTGATAGACTCTATAAAATTTACAGTCTTGTAACTTTTTCTACTCTCTAGACTTTTACGAGCTTGACATATGCTGTAGACATTTGTGGTAATGAAAAAGATAGTATACATTATGTAAGTTGACCTTGAGATGTGTTTTAGTTGTTTGTGTCATTTTGGTTGATGTCTCATTGATGTTTAGTACAACACGTATCGTTTTAATAATAAAAATTCTTACATTTTTCTTATAAGTTGTTAAAAATGTTCTTTAACATTATTCTTTGAAGTTTTTAAATATGTTCCATTACCTTTAGTGACTAACTTGGATAACTCAGGAACTATGAAAAAATGTTTGATAAAAGTCCCCCCTGGCAATGCAGTGGGTTTTTTTAAATCTTTTTTTAAATAACTCCATTTATAAAGTATAAAAATTGTCTCATAATAATTTCTACTTAATTTAAGAAAATATAAGCACACTAACAAACCAAGACGATGAAAAATCAATCAAATTCGTCACATATGTAACGCGTAAATTAACCAAAGAAAATGAAACTCTTGTTATCGTGTGCTATCACTTTTCACTACTTTTTAAGGTCTACAACTCAACACTAAAAGCTAAGATGGTGAAGATAGAACTTGACCTTCATTAAGTCACAGTCTCAAAGGGAACAACATAGTGTGGATTCATTCATTTTCCTGGACACCAATTTTCATGGATTAAGGAAAACTTGCATTTTCCTAGATATTTGATTCGTGGTTCTGCATCTGAGACTATATAAAATTCGGAGTGTCTATTCGTCCGGCTAGCCGGACGATTAGTTATAAATCTCTATTCGTCCGGCCATCCGTCTGAGGATGCGCAAATCTTTAATATCAATGAAAGTGTCATGTGACGCGGAGTGTCCGGGATGAGGTGTCGGATAACACACGCGGTGTCGGATAACACACGCGCGTATGCAATGGACGTTTTGAGAATTGGAGATCGTGATTTATATTTAAAGACGTCATAGAGAAAACCTGAGAGAATGTGATTGCTTTAAACAAATGTATATAGGAGTGATTCCAGAACAATAGCGTGTACATGTTAACTGTGAGGAATAAGCCTGAAATCAAAGTGAAATTGACGATTGATTTTCAAGTTATACTACAACGGAGATATATGAACATACTGATATGCCTTGACTGGGAATAAGACACCAGGGTTGGGGTTCCCCCCTTTTTTTTCTGTTGTATCTAATACACATTTTTTTTCTAAAACAAT
Source organism: Mytilus edulis (assembly GCA_019925275.1). Classification (NCBI taxonomy): domain Eukaryota; kingdom Metazoa; phylum Mollusca; class Bivalvia; order Mytilida; family Mytilidae; genus Mytilus; species Mytilus edulis. The sequence continues at coordinate 24,404,400 of CM034349.1, forward strand.
CTTACCGAAAACACAATTCTACTTTTGGGGACAGGTTACACGTGCCTGCCCTTTTCTCTAATTTCCTATGAATTAAAAATTGCCGATCAATTTAAATGAAGAATCGTGCATAATCATATGGGGACCTTACTTCACAGAAACAATAAATTCAGGATCTTTTGGAATCATAGATAAAGCAAATAATGATTGGCCCGACTATTTACCTTGCATGAAATTCATAGGCAGAACTACAGAAGAGAGAATCATCCCCCCCTCCTACCCAAATTCCTTTAGAATATTAGAATAAAAAAATCTGAATCAAATGTATTATTATAGTTTTTTTGGTGTTTTTTTATTAGAATGAGTTCTTTTTCATAAAACGATGTTAGACAATATAATTATTTTAAAACAACTCGTGCTTTATTTAAAACCTTCAAAACACGATGCTATATCTTCATCATTATATTTTTGGCCTACCATGCGGTAAAATGACCCCGGGTCATTTTACCCCGGGTCATTTTACCGCATGGTATTTTGACCCCGGGGTCATTTTTCACATATGGTATTTTGAACCCCCTGCGGTATATTGAACCCCCCTGTTTTTTTATAAATAGTATTGCAGATAATCTAATTTACAATTTATTGGCTATCATTTTTTTCTTAATTTGTGGTTTTAAGTAGGGGGTTCAATATACCGCAGAGGGGTCAAAATACCATGGCTAAGCAAAATTTTCAAAATATCTTTTCCAGCATCTTTAACACATACAAACCAATTATTGGAGTAATATAACTATGTTAAGGAGTTAGAATAGCTTGAATTTTTGAAATTCAAGGTCTATAGTAGGGGGTTCAATATACCGCAGGGGGTTCAAAATACCATGGCTAAGTAAAATTTTCAAAATATCTTGTCCAGTATATTAAATACATACAAACTACTTATTGAAGTATTATAACTATGTTAAGGAGTTAAAATAGCTTGAATTTTTGAAATTTTTGAAATTCAAGGTCTATAGTAGGGGGTTCAATATACCGCAGGGGGGTCAAAATACCATGGCTAAGTAAAATTTCAAAATATCTTTTCCAGTATATCAAATACATACAAACTTCTTATTGGAGTATTATAACTATGTTAAGGAGTTAGAATAGCTTGAATTTTTGAAATTCAAGGTCTATAGTAGGGGGTTCAATATACCACAGGGGGGTCAAAATACCATGGCTAAGTAAAATTGTCAAAATATATTTTCCAGTTTATCAAATACATACAAACTTCTTATTGAGTATTATAACTATGTTAAGGAGTTAGAATAGCTTGAATTTTTGAAATTCAAGGTCTATAGTAGGGGGTTCAATATACCGCAGGGGGGGTCAAAATACCATGGCTAAGTAAAATTTTCAAAATATCTTTTCCAGTTTATCAAATACATACAAACTACTTATTGAAGTATTATAACTATGTTAAGGAGTTAGAATAGCTTGAATTTTTGAAATTCAAGGTCTATAGTAGGGGTTTCAATATACCGCAGGGGGGGTCAAAATACCATGGCTAAGTAAAATTTTCAAAATATATTTTCCAGTTTATCAAATAAATACAAACTTCTTGTTGGAGTATTATAACTATGTTAAGGAGTTAGAATAGCTTGAATTTTTGAAATTCAAGGTTTATAGTAGGGGGTTCAATATACCGCAGGGGTTCAAAATACCATGGCTAAGTAAATTTTTTTAGAATACACCAATAAGTAGTTTGTATGTATTAAACTTGCTGGAAAAGATATTTTGAAAATTTTACTTTGCCATGGTATTTTGACCCCCCTGCGGTATATTGAACCCCCTACTCTAGGCCTTTAATTTCAGAAATTCTGGCAATTCGAACTCTTTTATGTAGTTAGAATACACAAATAAGTAGTTTGTATGTATTTAACTTGCTGGAAAAGATATTTTGAAAATTTTACTTTGTCATGGTATTTTGACCCCCTGCGATATATTGAACCCCTTACTCTAGACAATTTAAAAAATTCTGGCAATTTTAACTCTTATATGTAGTTAATATACACCAACAAGTAGTTTGTATGTATTAAACTTGCTGGAAAAGATATATTGAAAATTTTACTTTGCCATGGTATTTTGACCCCCCTGCGGTATATTGAACCCCTTACTCTAGACCTTTAATTAAAAAAATTCTGGCAATTCTAACTTTTTTATATAGTTAGAATACACAAATAAGCAGTTTGTATGTATTAAACTTGCTGGAAAAGTTATTTTGAAAATTTTACTTTGCCATGGTATTTTGACCCCCCCTGCAGTATATTGAACCCCCTACTCTAGGCCTTTAATTTCAGAAATTCTGGCAATTCAAAATCTTTTATGTAGTTAGAATACACCAATAAGTATTTTGTATGTATTAAACTTGCTGGAAAAGATATTCTTAAAATTTTACTTTGCCATGGTATTTTGACCCCCCTGCAGTATATTGAACCCCCTACTCTAGGCCTTTAATTTCAGAAATTCTGGCAATTCGAACTCTTTTATGTAGTTAGAATACACAAATAAGTAGTTTGTATGTATTTTTAAAACTTGCTGGAAAAGATATTTTGAAAATTTTACTTTGCCATGGTTTTCTGACCCCCCCCTTGTGGTATACTGAACCCCCTACTCTAGCCCTTTAATTTCCAAAAATCTGGCAATTCTAACTCTTTTATGTAGTTAGAATTCACCAATAAGTAGTTTGTATGTATTTAACTTGCTGGAAAAAATATTTTTAAAATTTTACTTTGCCATGGTATTTTGACCCCTCCCCCTTTTTTTACCATGGAAAATCAAAACTACCCTTATATATATATATATACATATGTTATCATTACAAATAATTAAAGCATTCAAGCTACATATGGTCTAGTTATAATGTGTCAATAAGTATTTTGAATGACATTTTGTTGGTAAAGACTTCAGAGCACTTATACCAAGCAAAGATATTTCTTTTAATTAAGCATGGAAAATGTACCTCCCCTTCTTGTATGAATGATTTTTTAATCTATGATAAGCTTTAGAATAATGTAAAATGTTCTAATATTCATCTAGGATAAAAAAAAAAAAAAAAACAGGGGGGTTCAATTTACCATGGGGGTTCAATTTTCCATACAGGGGGGGGGGGGGTTCAATTTACCATGGGGGGTTCAATTTACCTTAGCGGTATTTTGACCCCGGGGTCAATTTACCATGGGGTTCAAAATACCATATGACACCGGCTTGCCGGATGAATAGACATTTTTTACTATTTGTCCGGCTAGCCGGACGAATAGCCACTGCCTATAAAATTTGTCATTCATTGAACTTCTAAACTCATGGTTTACACAAATCTTGACACAGTACACAAATATATTAATAACTATTCTGAAGGTTAATGATATTGTATGCATGAAAGCATTGCAACTAGAATGTGTATATCAATCTATTGCTTTCGCCCTATAGGATCTTAAAATGAACTAAGATTTCTTTTATATATTGTCCGATAAAGTCATGCATGAAATAAATAAATCAAAACAACCTTAGATGAATATGACGATTTTATAAACTTTACTTTCATATCTAAATGCCTGAATGAACTGATGAAAAAATCACATTAAGGTACAAAAAAAATGTGGTTTCCTATAACGACAACATTTTCACTGTAAAATAAAGTTTTTGTGTCCATTAAAATCAGATAGGACTTTGCGTCTTGATTTCAATTAGCAAAGAAAAGAAATTTTAATAATTATTAAAAAAAGATGACAAAATATTAAATAAAATTATGAAAATGTGGTCTCTATAGATTTGTATCCTGCTATCGAGGCTTGAATATAAATGGCTAAGGTATTATACTGTCCCAGTAAGCAATTAATGATCATGTTGTGACTGCATTTCAATCTCAATTGAATATGCAAAACTTCAAGAACAGAGTTCAGATCAATGTTAAAACTTATTAAGTCATATGTAAATAAACCAGACAATATGGCTTCCATATTAGCTGAGTATTAATACAAATTTATATGCAGACAGGGACTTTGGTGGTAACCTTCAAGTACTTTTTGGCAGTAGTCTGTTAAAAAAAACAGTACAAGCTAGTTCGCAAGTAGAATGAACAGCTGCCCTATCAGGGCATGATAGGCCTGTCATTTTTGTAAAGAATGTTCAATCAGTGCTCAATGTCATATCTGAAATTCATAAAAAACTAAAGGGAGGTTATCCTAATAGACATAAACAATTCACCAAAATTTAATAAAAACTGCTAAAATCATTTTTGAGTTATTGTCCAAAACTGGAAAATCCCCCTGTTTTTAATGAATAAAACCTCATAACTTAAAATTTGAAATTGTTAAAAAAAAAACGAAAGGAAGCTCACCTAAATAGATACAAAAAATTCATTAAAGTCACATGCGAATTGTTTCAAGAGTTTTTCAGTTTTTGTTTGACTTGTTGACAACAGACAGACGAAGTCAGACAGACATACCAGGCCTATAAAAGAACTTGGGCATTTTCTGGAGGAAAAAAAAACTGACGATAAAAAGTATAAATGACAATGTTGTATAAATTCGTGACACAAAATCCCAACACTTATAAGCGAACAAACTATAATGAAGGAACAGCCTTCTTTGAAGATGGATGATTGTAAAGTTTCAATTTTTTTTAAAGGCCTCTGTATGATGCATTATTCAATTAAGTGCTCATAAGCAAGAAAGAGGCCATTTAAATGTACTTCAAAATAGCCCTAATATCACCTTCCCTGATGTTTCAAATTTTACTGTCTCACTACAAAATATAACGCTGAAAAAAAATGTCTTAAAAAAAAGGATTATAAAAACTAATATTTAAAATCTCTATAATGCCAATTATCAATAATTTAGTTATATCAGAATTAGTGGGCTTGTCAAAATAAATTATGATAGATTTTAAAAACCACAACAATTTCTTAGTGGAGATCACCAGAAGTAAATCCCCCATGCTCAGTCAAGTTACTAATGTTGACAAATACCACCAATTTAAGATAACCAAATACTACTGTTTTGTTCAATCTGCACGAATCTGACTTGCCAATCTCAACAAATGTTACTTGAATATCAAATTAAATTTAAATTCTAAAACAAATGCAAATTCATTTAACATATTATATGATGGAAATGTCTAGTAATCACATTCATTTCGACTTAACCGTTTCTTGGATAATCTTCCGAAGGGATTTCCATCTATTGGTTTAAAGACTTTATTTGATTGCAGCGCAATGTAAAATTGTACATACAAATGGCATAACCACACCGACACATATTGCACCTAAAAATTTATCAAAATTTTGATCTCACTCAAGTGCTTCAAACGTCACAAAAGTTTTTTTTCTAATTTTAAACATATTTTCTTCCTTAGGCCAGAAATTTCTTAGTCATTGTAGTCACCTCCTGACTGTTTCAACCTAAGCACCTGAACATAAAAAGACACTGTAGTTCAAATAAGAATAATGATACAATTATCTTGAAAAGGTAAATGAATGATATAATTTTTACTATACTACATTGATATTAATATATGAATCAAATTTCCAGAAACTTAAATTTAAATTTTTCATAAATTTACCAAGACCTAAGAATAATGATACATGTACATGTATCTTGAAAAGGTAAAATTATGATTCATCACTAATCATTTCATTTTATGTTTGCAATATTATACATACACCTAGCCCAGCCCCTCTTGAAAAGAAAATTTACATTGGTTTAATGTAAAGCATGGATTGTTTTCATTAGAGTACTTGATAAGTATTTTTTCTTAAATCTTGGTAAAAAATCATTTTATGTAAAGGAATTTTAGATAACAGCATTTAGTCACCTACCAGTTCTGGTAAGTAAGATACCTACTGATAATGGAAAAAATTTGATAGCACTCTCAATCCAAAGATTGAAGGTTAAAATCAGAACAATCCAGGACCAAGCTGCTGCAGTATGTTTTGTTGAGGTAATAAAAAATGCCAAAACTAGCATACACACATAGAATCTAATTGAATAAACAGTTAGTTCTGCTGACATATTGGAATCGATCCTGGAAAGCAGATGATGTTGTTCATCCATTATGGTTCTAGATTCATTAATACTTTTGTGAATGTTATTTGAATATGTTGATATTATTTTACTCAAGTTGGAAAAATTGTCTCTGTGGTAATTAAATGATCTCTCCTGCTGTTGAAGTATTTCATTATGACGTTTTTTTGTTTTCTCAAGATTTACAACTAAATCTTTTATTGTAGTTTGAAGTATTATAATTGTTTCAACTGTCTTGTTATGCCAATTCTGTGCTTCTAAAAAATAACAAATATTCTGCGCATGTGTGAAGAAGGTAGCCATTGAAATACGATCTATGTCCTTCATATTTTTCGTACATTCCGAAAATTTCTTTTTAACATTACATCGATATATTGGAAGTTCTTGCATTGATAAAAAGCAATTTAAATAGGCAAGAGCAAGTTTTCCCTGCACATCGGCTGACAAATACTTGCATCCTTTAGAAAATTTGATAAGTGTTTGTGTCCAACAATGTCCATAGTTTGGTAATTCACTGATGCTTTGCATCCTTTCAAATTCAGCCTTCCCATCCTGAAATTGAAATGAATTCCAGTTTGTGATTTTCACTTCCACAAGGGTAATGCCAGACAAAATAACAGCCAAGTAGAAAAGAACGAAAACTTTCAGCTCCATGATTATCCGATATTATTTTATTTTAAATAGTCAAGAACGAAAAGAGGCCACTCCAATTACAAGAACGTATCACTGCATGAAAAGGTCGACACACATATGTAAACATAGGATAACCATGAATAAATAAATACTAATATTTCCTCATAAAAATCCCTTATCAATGGTATGGTCCGACGTATTCCTGATGGTTACAAGAGCGCAATTATTTGTTTACATTTTACCGGCAAGTTTTTTACCGCAAGATGGTACTGAGAATAGAATCCTATACGGCTTCTGATTGGTTGATACAGGATTGGAATTACATTTAATCGAAAGCTTATCCAATTACAGCCGGACAGCAAATCCCTGATTTGTCCGTTAAAAACCCGGATTTATTATTCGAGAATCAAGTGGAGATAATTTAAGAGAACGTCGTCAACAGATGTCGCTGCGTAGAAAAATAAATCCCCGCGGAAGACGACCCGGCAGGAAATCGTGAATTTGTTAAATTATAAGAAACTAAACGTATCACGAGCGGTATGCATGATATGATAATTTTAACAAGTATTTAAAAGATATGAGAAGTCAAATAATTTCATCGTTGAATCAGAAATTCAAGTCATTTATTTTCAGCCTTCGGAACCGCCATTTTTCAACATCGACTGTCATTGACAAATATTCAACTCTGGATGAATTGACATAAACCCGTTTTACTTAGGAAAAATAAATATGATAAGTTTATATTGATAAACTGGAGCATGGAGAACAGAACTGGGGTAGTCACATGTATGGCGCGGAATCAGGGTCAAAAATACTTCTTTGTGTATATACATAATTCGATTTACGTATATACAAAAATAATTACGTATACACGTTAATCCAATTATGTATATACAGAAATAATTCCGTATACACAGAAATAGAATTACGTATATACAAAATTAATTCCGTATACACAGAAATCGAATAACGTATATACATAAATCGAATTACGTATATACAGAAATAATTCCGTATATACAGAAATATTTATGTAAAGACAGAAAGATAGTATTTCTGTATATACGGAATTCGATTTACGTATATACGTAAATCGAATTCTGTATATACGTAAATTGAATTTCGTATATACGTAAATCGAATTTCGTATATACATAATTATTTCTGTATATACGTATATATATAATTATTTCTGTATATACGGAATTCGATTTATGTATATACAGAATTCAATTTACGTATATACGTAATTATTTCTGTATATACAGAATTCGATTAACGTATATACGGAATTCGATTTACGTATATACATAAATCGAATTCCGTATATACAGAAATAATTCCGTATATACAGAAATATTTATGTAAAGACAGAAAGATAGTATTTCTGTATATACGGAATTCGATTTACGTATATACGTAAATCGAATTCTGTATATACGTAAATTGAATTTCGTATATACGTAAATTGAATTCTGTATATACATAAATCGAATTCCGTATATACAGAAATAATTATATATATACGTATATACAGAAATAATTATGTATATACGAAATTCGATTTACGTATATACGAAATTCAATTTACGTATATACAGAATTCGATTTACGTATATACGTAAATCGAATTCCGTATATACAGAAATACTATCTTTCTGTCTTTACATAAATATTTCTGTATATACGGAATTATTTCTGTATATACGTAATTCGATTTATGTATATACGTTATTCGATTTCTGTGTATACGGAATTAATTTTGTATATACGTAATTCTATTTCTGTGTATACGGAATTATTTCTGTATATACATAATTGGATTAACGTGTATACGTAATTATTTTTGTATATACGTAAATCGAATTATGTATATACACAAAGAAGTATTTTTGACCCTGATTCCGCGCCATACATGACGTTACCCTTCCTTGTTTACACACGAGCACAATTCCAGTACACATCACAAATTGGTAAGGCCCTGCGGGGACTCCCTTCTCTTTTTGATGAAACTGCTCTGCTCTTGACTAAAACAGTTCCGAAATATGACCGACTTGCCACTAATGAAAAGACAGTCAACATGTCATTTGAAATGAACAAAATCTGCTATTTTTTGTGTAATTTATTTCCCTTTTTCATGCCCCAGTACACAAAAATACTAAAAATGAACAAAATTTGTTTTACTTTCATATAAATCACACAAATGTTATGAATTCAGCGCATTAAACATGTAATAAAATGTACACAAACCTCCCAATAACATCCCTTTAGCAGTGCATTATTTTTTAGGAAGTCCAGGTGTAAATTATTGTGACACTTGTCAGGTTTTGTCCTGAATCAGTGAAAGAATGACATGTCCAGTGTAAACATTCTGAGATCAGATATATCATAGATAAATAACAGAGGAAAACAGTTTGAAGAGAGTCAGATCCTTATTTTGTAGCTTTCAGATGTAATTTCAAATGAATGAAGATGATAGGTTTAAAAATTGCCGAAAATCATATTCACATTTTACGAAGTATAGAAAATATCTTCCATTTCTGCACGTCGGAGCCATTAAAAATATGCCTTTTTCATTAAGCGAAAAATGTAGACGATCTTTTTCAACTGCATTTTAAGTCAATTTGAGCCGCATGACCCTATATATTTTTTTGGTTGTAATGCAACACTGGCATTTCTTGTAACAGGAACTGCTACCCGTTTTTCCCTAGTTTGTGTAGTCTTCGAGAAAAAAAATACGGAACACTAGTGGTACCCTATGGAAAATGCATTACGAATAATTGCGCTCTTGTAACCTGATCGACAATATAGGGAAGTTCGTCCGAAAACAAAGTGACGTAATTGTGGTCATGCGCATTTAATTTGTGGGCAAGAATCATTCATAAACATCATTACCGATTAAACAAACTCTTCATATTAATAATAATTTGAATAATAATAATAATAAAAATAATAAAGATAATTAAATTAATAATAATAATAATAATAATAACAATAATAGTTTATTCAATAAAATATCAAGAACATAATAAAATTTAGAATATTATTAGGGAATATGTCAAAGAGGCAACAACCCGACCAAAGAGAAGAAAACAGCCGAAGGCCACTAAGACCATATTTAGTGCTCGACGAGTAAATTCGATCACAGATTTTACTCAACTTGACTGAAAATTATGTTGACCGTACTTAACTATACTTAACTCTACTCGACTTGGTCTCAACCTAAGTGAAAATGGACGTTATACTATTTAAAACTCCAAACCATATAAATAAATAAATTTGAAAAACACACAATACTTACAAAGGCAAGAGATGCCTGACTTGGAACAGGCGGAAAGTTAAAATTACACAATATACAATACTTAAAGTCATATACTATAGTCATGATAGTGCTCAACAAGGTTTAGTAAGGTAGGTTTGACTTTTTTAAACTGGCTACTTTAGTTTGGGATAAATTGTTATTGTAACATTTCAAAGAAACTGAACAATGTTGGATTTTTTCTTCTTAGATAAATAATAATTTACCTACGTAGCCGTGCGTAAAAGGTATTTATATATATATAATTGATAAATAAATACAACAGTAGTTTATCACTGTTCAATATTCATAAAATTGAGAAAGGAAATAGGGAATGTGTCAAAGCGACAACAACCCGACCATAGAGCAGACAACAGCCGAAGGCCACCAATGGGTCTTCAATGTAGCGAGAAACTCCTGCACCTGTAGGTGTCCTTCAGCTGGCCCCTTAAAAAATATGTATACTAGTACAGTGATAATGGACGTCATACTAAACTACCAATTATACACAAGAAACTAAAATTAAAAATCATACAAGACTAACAAATGCCAGAGGCTCCTGACTATGGACAGGCGCAAAATTGCGGCGGGGTTAAGCATGTTTATGAGATCTCAACCCTCCTCTATACCTCTAGCCAATGTAGAAAAATAAACGCATCACAATACGCACATTAAAATTCAGTTCAAGAGAAGTCCGAGTCCGATGTCAGAAGATGTAACAGTTCCCTCAGGACTTTCTCAAAACTGAATTTTTATTGTATCAGTTTATTCCGATATAGTACTGCAACTGACATCGAAAAAGACGCTTAGTTAACGAGTTTAATGGTCCGGAATAACACACGGCTGCAAATTGTTTTAAATGATAGAATAATATCTATATTTTAATTTCCGTCGGGTCGTAAAAAGTTTCTATGGTCACATTTTTGTATTTTATCTCTTTAATGGGGGTACCCCTCAATTTACGGTTTTGGTTAGTTACCTTAAAATCCAAAAATATATTTTTTGGTTAAATTTCCCGCTATTTTCGTATATATTTTCTATGCACATATCATCAAGGATCATCGGAATGATGAAGACATAAATATTATACCATCTCCAAGTAAAACTTTCAAACTTAAAGTTGGCTGTTTTTTAGATAGAAATTTAACGCGTTTTTCTTTGAAAACGAGAAAACATATGATTCAAAAACAGTATTTGACATTTGAGAGGACACAACATATTATTGCGATACTGCATGCAAATTTTGTTGGGCAAATTCCAAACAATTTTGTTAAAAACTCAAAAATAAAAACATCATTTGTACCTTTTTAAATTACGGAAATTTCCTATCCGTCAATCAGCTCCACCATTTATTTTTTCATTCACAATCAATTTGATAGTTTCGATGTGATTATGTAGATTTTGTAGGAGAAGTTAATTTATTTTTGAGTGATTTGAATATATTTATAGTAGTTCTTGCGTGTATTTTCTGTAAATAAGTTATATTTTTGTTAATAAAATTTTGACTTTATATAAAAGTTAACCAAATCCTTCGGATAAGAGGTTTTTCCGGATAATGACTAGTTGACATTGTGTGAAAATACATTGTATGTCAATGTTTAACCTCAGAGCAATTAATATGCATGCAAGTGGTCGGTGGAAAAGTACTATTGAAGTTTCGCAGAGATTTGGTGTGTGACAAGGTAATTCCAAAACCAACTTCTCTTGATATTCTGCTTTCCGTGGGCGAATCATCAGTGATGTTATGAGACTTGCACCAGAAGGCAAAATTGGTGCGTCTTTAAATTAAATTGATTGATTGATTGTTGGTTGCTTAAAGTCCAGTGGCAAATATTTCATGCATGTTCAGGACGAGAACAAGCTAACAATAAAAACAATAGGTAGGTTTTGTCATAATAGAGGCCATTCGGGATGATGATCGGGAAAATTTAGACTGCCACTGGAAAATGATGGGATATTGGATTGGGACAGAAATTTTCCATTGCAACATGCCACCTACGGACCCCTTAAAGAGTTGATGCAAAGGTTTTTAACGTGCAAAGAACGTGACACTCCCTTTACTTTACCGGTTGGGGGGAAGACCAAGTGACCATATTTCGTTTCCCCAGTCACCCTTGGGGAACTTTAAATTAAAAACAACAGAAATCCATGTATGTGATCAAACTGATCGACATGTAACCTCACAACCTGACACTTTTATACGATCTCGCGCTCAGTTTCTTCCTTGTAGTTTGGATATGAAAACAGGGTTTTTGTGTAAAAGAAAAACCTTTAAAAAAAAACCCAGAAAACTACGCAAAACTGAGTCCTCTAAACGTGTTAACAGTCTTTTAAGTTGTGCTTATTAATGTGAGTAATTATTTATCCATGCATAACCAAGTACTTATTGAAGTCAACACCTGTGCAATTAAGTAAAACAGTCACTGAAAAAATAGAATTTGAACTTGCTGTCAGTTCATTAATAACGATTGTTAGTGATGTGATTAGTTTTTCCATAAGAAAAAGCCTTTCTCATGTAGCACATCCTCTATATATACCGATCAATTTTACCCAAGATTGTCTCTGATGCTTACCAAACTGCCAAACTCCAGAACTAACTAGATATTGTGACACCTTACAATTCAGACACAGTGGGGCCAAGGGATATGAATTATAGAGTTTAGCTCTGAACTCAATTTAGGGGATGCCATATCTGCTGCAGGAAAATTGAAGTCTATATTAAGATTTTCAGAATTACACCAAGGTGTGTCTGAAAATATCAAGGATACATTAAAAGAAGAACAATTACTTCATCCTGCCACCAGTGGTCTTATGAGCTATGTCCTCGTTTTGGTATTTCTATGGAAATGATGCCCGCATAGCTTTTTAATAGATATAGGAAGATGTGGTATGAGTGCCAATGATACAACACACCATCCAAGTCACAATTTATAAAAGTAAACCATTATAGGTCACGGTTCGGTCTTCAACAAAGAGCCTAGGCTCAAAAGTTCATTTGATAGTTAATCGATGAAAAATAATACAAAGGCGCTTCTGAACCGTATATTGTCCCTAAAGATAGCAACAATTCGTAAATGTATGGCTATTACAAAATCAATCGTTTCTGTAGCAACATTCGCCCCTTTACATTTGGGACTGGCAGTGCAGATACATCATGCATATGCATATGGGAATATGGGTCACGAACATTGATCGAAACTTTGTACTCACATTTCTTTTGTGTTTCCTATGCAAAGGGAAGACTATATCTGACGAGTTTGACCAAATCATAACGGTATTTACGCTCCAGATAGCATTTGTACTAAAAACAAACTGTGTTTGCTTTGAACAAACTCTGTCCTGCGCCGAACTTGTTCTTATAAAAAAGGGAAGTGTCTTGTAATGCTAATACGCGTACTGAATCCGCATATGATGACTAAGAGATTGATTCATGTCCCTATTTTATGAATACTTGAGCTACTGTGTGTCGCTTTTAAAAGTTATATAAGGATCATGACTGAATTTGAATTACAACATTAGAAAATTGGCATTGCATTGTATAATTTTTCATCCTTCCCTTAAAAAATCAATGAGTTAACTTTTTTACCAGGATTATTCTACTTAAAAAATGTTCATGCACCAAACTGACTTTGTTTTACACTCAATTTTTTTTAAACCTCGCATTCGCCTCGGGTGACTATAGTATATTTTGTGTTATTACTGCTCTGTCCAGACTTTGCAAATACACAATATGTATTTATCTATAACTAGATACTAATTTTCACAAAATACACAACCTTTAAGATGCAAAATTAAAAACACTGTTTCAGCGCTTGAATTTTGTTTTTTTCAAAGATAGAAAAAATATTGAAATAATTTGATAAACTGGTGTTTTATACTTTAGAAAATAATTCTGTAATACACTATAGTGAAATACTATACACAATATGAAAATTTATGGATGTGAAAAGGTCAAGGCCACTTCTTCTTTTGCTATGTCTTAAATGGAAAAAATCAGAAGGTTCCAAATCAACGCCATTTTGTAATGGCAGCTCTTCATATAATTAGTCAAATTTGTCGTTTTAACATCGTTTATAGCATATGCTTATGATTGAATCGTTTTTGTAGCATTCTATTGAATAAATATCAGAATATTTCTCCTTTTTGTTCTTGTGTTTGAAATATTGATATTTTTAGGTCTGACCTTTGACCTCGATTTCACAAAATTGTGACCACTCTGGATTTTTACGACCCAACTTTTCTTATTGTACACGTTGTTCTCTTTCCATCGATATATAATTTAGGTGTGTGTTCTTCCGGACCATTAAAGTTTTAAAAAATGAACTCTAGTTGCAGTACTAATAACCTTTGTAAATACAATGGTATACAGAAAAATAATAACAATAAAGTTACCCTCAGTCACAACTGTGAAACATAAGGTTTACGTAGAAATATTTAAATATTAAATTATTACATTAATATTATATTAAACAAAATAAAATAAATAAAATGACAATAATACATAAATAACAACAGACTATTAGCAGTTAACTGACATGCCAGCTCCAGACCTCAAATAAACTGATTGAAAGATTATGTCTTCATCATATGAATATCAGGTACAATCCCTCCCGTTAGGGGTTTAGTATCATACTATCATAAAGTATATGAGAAGAACATAACCCGTGTCATGCCAACAACTGTTTTTCAAATAAATGTGTTTAGTTCCGATGCAAAGACCCTATGATATAATATGATTAAGTAACAACAACAAAAACGGAGTATGTAAAAAGTAAAATCACAAAAATACTGAGCTCCAAGGAAAATTCAAAACGGAAAGTCCCTAATCAAATGGCAAAATCAAATGATAAAACACATCAAACGAATGGACAACAACTGTCATATTCCTGACTTGGTACAGGCATTTTCAATTGTAAAAGTTGGTGGATTGAACCTGGTTTTATAACACTCTACCTCTCACTTGTATGACGGTCGAATCAAATATAGCATTTAGTGAGTCTCGTGTCTTTTGTGTACGATTTTTCTTAAACAATTTCTCGACGTGTGCCAATTCACTGTCAGTCGAAACAAAACAGAAATATTCCTCAAATTTATTGGACAGCATAGGAATAATAAATTTCCCAGTTCCATACACAATTGCTGAAAAATGGAGTTAAGACCCAAGAACAAGGTCTGACATGCCCTTTGATGAAACAAACCTTTAATTGATCTTCACGCCTTCCATCACAATAGAGTCAAAGAAAGCAAACAAATCGTTAGATGCATACAAGTTAGTGCTAAACTATGAATTTGAGTTAATTATTTTGATTTCAAACTAAATTTTACGTGAAGAATGTGTTTGAAAGTAATTTTTGTAATCTCACCTTTTCTAGTAATCATGTTGTTTATGTCACGTGGTTTATTGCATGTTAACTTGTCTTACCTGATTACAGAAAGCGTTTATCCATGCTTTGACAATGTTGGGCTTTACGCTTTAATTTGAATAGGACAGACTATTTGAAGATGATTGAGAAAATGATGATTGATGTTATAATTATTATTGATTTCTAATCACCTTTCAGTGTCACCAATCGATTTTACAAAATAGTGAGTGAATATTTTTTGATATGGGTCGAAATCTAAACCTACCAAAAAACAACTGAATAATGAAGAAATTGTTCTCAGAATTATGCATTTCCATTAACAAATATGTGAAGTTTTAAGGGGATATATCTCTCTCTCAGTCTACTTGTAATTTGAACTTTATATTTTCCCTTTAGTGAGTTCTAGAGCATCGTCCGTTGCATTAGTGACAGTAGTTATGAGAAGAACCACTAGATGGGGATTATCTCATAATATATATAGCTAGTTCTTAATGACCTCCCCTTGATGACCTCTGCATTGTTCTGATGTTAACTTCCTCGCTGTTGTGCACAGGTCATGAGGAGAACCACTACAAAATGAGAAACTATATTTCTGGTTCTATTATTTCCGTTGATATTTTTCTTTTAATAAAACCAACTCTTACTCAATGCATCATGCTGTAATTATTTCCTATATTGCTCATATTGTCACTGTATTTCTTTGTGTATTATACATTGTATATATTTTCAATAAAGCTCACAAATTTTATAATTTTCATTTTATTGCGATGTTTGTGTAGCATGCCCGACAAGGGTTCCTAATTGATCAAACAAAATAATGTATGATGCCTAATGTATATTGTCTGATGTTTATATGGGACGAACGAATAGAAAAATCAGAAAATAAAAAAAATATATTTACATTTATATGAATAAAGGCAACAGTAGTATCCCGCTGTTCAAAACTCGGAAATCTATGGACAAAAAACAAAATCGGGGTAACAAACTAAAATAAAATTAACGGTATCAATTTTCTTGCACCAGATGCGCATTTCGACAATACATGTCTCTTCAGTGATGCTCGTGGCCAAAATATTTGAAATCCAAAGCTTATATAAAAGATGAAGAGCTATAATCCAAAAGGTCCAAAAAGTATAGCCAAATCCGTGAAAGGAATCAGAGCTTTGCATGAGGGAGATACATTCCTTAATTTATAATAATTTCTATCATTTTGTAACAGCAAATTTTAATAACACAAAAAAATCCGTATTTTCATGCCAGTACTGAAGTACTGGCTACTGGGCTGGTGATACCCTCGGGTACTAATAGTCCACCAGCAGAGGCATCGACCCAGTGATAGTAATAAAATTAACGGTATCAATTTTCTTGCACCAGATGCGCATTTCGACAATACATGTCTCTTCAGTGATGCTCGTGGCCAAAATATTTGAAATCCAAAGCTTATATAAAAGATGAAGAGCTATAATCCAAAAGGTCCAAAAAGTATAGCCAAATCCGTGAAAGGAATCAGAGCTTTGCATGAGGGAGATACATTCCTTAATTTATAATAATTTCTATCATTTTGTAACAGCAAATTTTAATAACACAACAAAAATCCGTATTTTCATGCCAGTACCGAAGTACTGGCTACTGGGCTGGTGATACCCTCGGGGACTAATAGTCCACCAGCAGAGGCATCGACCCAGTGATAGTAATGAAATTAACGGTATCAATTTTCTTGCACCAGATGCGCATTTCGACAATACATGTCTCTTCAGTGATGCTCGTGGCCAAAATATTTGAAATCCAAAGCTTATATAAAAGATGAAGAGCTATAATCCAAAACGTCCAAAAAGTATAGCCAAATCCGTGAAAGGAATCAGAGCTTTGCATGAGGGAGATACATTCCTTAATTTATAATAATTTCTATCATTTTGTAACAGCAAATTTTAATAACACAAAAAAAATCCGTATTTTCATGCCAGTACCGAAGTACTGGCTACTGGGCTGGTGATACCCTCGGGGACTAATAGTCCACCAGCAGAGGCATCGACCCAGTGATAGTAATGAAATTAACGGTATCAATTTTCTTGCACCAGATGCGCATTTCGACAATACATGTCTCTTCAGTGATGCTCGTTGCCAAAATATTTGAAATCCAAAGCTTATATAAAAGATGAAGAGCTATAATCCAAAACGTCCAAAAAGTATAGCCAAATCCGTGAAAGGAATCAGAGCTTTGCATGAGGGAGAAACATTCCTTAATTTATAATAATTTCTATCATTTTGTAACAGCAAATTTTAATAACACAAAAAAAATCCGTATTTTCATGCCAGTACCGAAGTACTGGCTACTGGGCTGGTGATACCCTCGGGGACTAATAGTCCACCAGCAGAGGCATCGACCCAGTGATAGTAATAAAATTAACGGTATCAATTTTCTTGCACCAGATGCGCATTTCGACAATACATGTCTCTTCGGTGATGCTCGTGGCCAAAATATTTGAAATCCAAAGCTTATATAAAAGATGAAGAGCTATAATCCAAAAGGTCCAAAAAGTATAGCCAAATCCGTGAAAGGAACCAGAGCTTTGCATGAGGGAGATACATTCCTTAATTTATAATAATTTCTATCATTTTGTAACAGCAAATTTTAATAACACAAAAATAATCCGTATTTCATGCCAGTACCGAAGTACTGGCTACTGGGCTGGTGATACCCTCGGGGACTAATAGTCCACCAGCAGAGGCATCAACCCAGTGATAGTAATAAAATTAACGGTATCAATTTTCTTGCACCAGATGTGCATTTCGACAATCCATGTCTCTTCAGTGATGCTCGTGGCCAAAATATTTGAAATCCAAAGCTTATATAAAAGATGAAGAGCTATAATCCAAAAGGTCCAAAAAGTATAGCCAAATTGGTGAAAGGAATCAGAGCTTTGCATGAGGGAGATACATTCCTTAATTTATAATAAGTTCTATCATTTTGTAACAGCAAATTTTAATAACACAACAAAAATCTGTATTTTCATGCCAGTACCGAAGTAAGGGAAACGCATTAAATACAAGAGGAGAACAACGACACAACATTATAACGTAACACACACAGAAACGGACTAAGCATTAGACAAAATGCGATGAGAATAACAAATATAATATCAAAGCCAAAACATGAATTTGGGATAGAAAAGTACCGTGACACGTCTTATAGTAATGTGAACCCACACTCAAGTATAAGAGAAAACAAACGACACAACGGAAACACAACGTTAAAATGTAACACACACAGAAACGAACTATAATATAAAAATAGCCATATTCCTGACTTGGTACAGAACATTTTTATATTGTATAACCTATATTGTAGAATTCTGTTTCCGACGGATTTTTATATAAAAATATGTCTTAGACGATATCAACAGAGAGAGATCACATTGCCTTTTACGTACAGAGATACAGCTGCTGAAGCGAGGCTACTTTACGGAGAATT
Source organism: Mytilus edulis (assembly GCA_019925275.1). Classification (NCBI taxonomy): domain Eukaryota; kingdom Metazoa; phylum Mollusca; class Bivalvia; order Mytilida; family Mytilidae; genus Mytilus; species Mytilus edulis. The sequence goes on from CM034349.1 coordinate 24,423,204, forward strand.
CGAAGAGTGAAAAATTAAAAAGGGAGAATTTTCTTTACCAGAAATGCAGAAAGTAAAAGGTCCACACAAATATGTTGATGATTTCGATGATAAGACAGAAGATTCATGCATTTTTTTACAGTTCACCGTCAGATACAAACTAGTGATACATTTGGACTGCTGGAAGTTAATCATTCTTCTGAAAATTGCAAAGTCACTTGATGTCACGTGGAAGAGCTCACAAATATAGACAAAGGTCCTCATCGAGAATTAAAGATACAAACGTTAAAAAGCAACTTCAGTATTGGCACAGAATAAAAGATATTGCTGCTCACATGGAAGCTATGAAACCAAGAGTTTCAAATGGTGAAGTTGAAATCATCCCTTCGAACATTTTACGGACGCCATCACGAAATGGTTGACGGTTCTTACATAACCGTTGCACAGATGATATCGTATATGTTCCTTATGTTGTAACTATATACCTTTCCCTTTTCACGAATGTGACCTACCGAATTAGACTATTTAATTGTTTTGACTATTTTATCCATTTTACTGTTGTGTCTTCTGTACTATTGTTTGTCTTTTTAATTTTGGCCATGGTGTTGTCAGTTTGTTTTCAATCTATGAGTTTGACTGTTCCTCTTGTATCTTTTGTACCTCTTTTACATTATAAAAAGTTTGACAATAAACTTATCTTTCCACAGCATCTTGTTTGAGCGAAGGATAGCAAACAAACGCGAAAATATGTCTTAGACGATATCAACAGAGAGAGATCACATTGCCTTTTACGTCTCCTACCTTATCATCCAGAATTATAATCTAATTGAATTTATATGGAACCAAGTAAAACAAAATGTTGATTTCCGAGATGTTACCCACATGATAGACGATGTTTTTAAACTTGCACACGAGGAAGTAGCAGAATTAAATCTTGCGGATTGGGAGAAGATGTGTCGTCATGTTGCAAACATTGAGGCTGCAAACTGAAAAAGAGCAATTGTAATAGACGAACAAATGGAGAGGTTAAGCATTGATCCAATAGACAGCAGTGACATTGATAGTGACGATGATAACAATTGACAAACTTACTTTCAATTGTAAAATTTTCAAACGTCTGTGATACATAAAAATTCTGTGATAAAAATATTAATTTTAGTTAGATAGGTCTTACATGTCAATCTTTTGTTTGTAAATAAACTCATTAAAGATACCAGGATTGAAATTAAATTAATTTGATTTGAAAATGTTTTCAAAAGGCACAGTAAAATAATGATCAGAAAAGATAATAGATTAAAAATAGATCAAAAGATGATAAAATAGAAATATCAAAAAGAAAGAGAGGCAGTGTAATCACCCCACTCTGGCAATTCTGGTGGTGATTTATTTGTATTTGCCACTTTAACCTTTCAATGTTATTTTCTTATATTTGATATGCATTAAGTTAAATCTTTAAGGGAAATTTGTGAGGAAAATACTGATCCTGTTAAATAAAGGAAATCATTAAGGTCGAAGTATCATTTGTAAGTTATCCAACTGCCCTAACCCCAACCTACCAAAACAAATCATTCGGAATAAAAAGAAGAAAACGATTAAATCAAGACATTTTAGAATTACGACATTCTGCATATTTATTATTTTGCAACAGCAGTCGTCAGAGTCGTACTGTCACATTCGCAATTTCAAAAAATGTGACTATTGTAACATAATTTAAAATCCATTAATTAATAATAAAACATTTCAAATACACATATAGTGTTCACAATTACCATAATTGAACACTTAAATGGTGAGTTTTCCCCAAATCTATCGATAGATGGGCTGGTCTAACATAAGCGAAACGGTTAAACCCAATCCAGTCAAAAGAAATAAATAATTGATTGATTGATTGTTGGTTGCTTTACGCCGCATTAGCACAAAAGAAATAAATAAAGTTATACCTGTATATATTAAAACCTGTCATTAAATTATTGTTCATGTACCCTTTAATTTTTGACACACCGAATTAACCTTGAAATGTGCATCTTTTTAATTGATTATTAAACTTTGAAGTGTATTTATCAAACAGTGTAGTGTTAAACTAATTTTTATATATTTGAGTTGAAATACATAGAAATAAAACAATTGTAAAATAACTGTTAAGAAATAAAAATGTGAAAGGAAGGTTTTAACAAGGAACATATATATTTTGTAATAACCTTCCCAGTATGGTTTTAGACCTAACCATTCGTGTCAAACTGCCCTCATTAATATTATTGATAAATGGCTACATGAAATGAATAATGGAAATATCAATTTGGCAGTCCTCTTGGATTTTAAGAAAGCTTTTGATGTAGTTGATCATAAAATTCTATGTAAAAAAAAACTTCAAATTTATGGCTTCCATGAAGATACTGTTAAATTTTTAAAATCATATTTGAGTGAAAGAACACAGCAAGTCCATATAAATAATCAGTTTTCTGATAAAAAGTTTATAAATTTTGGTGTTCCACAGGGTTCAACACTTGGTCCCATTTTGTTTGTTTTGTTCATAAATGACCTTCCATTACACATCAAAAACTGCCATACAGACTTGTATGCTGATGACACAACTATGCATACATCAGGAAAGACTATTGGTGATATGCAATTAAAAGTACAAGATGATCTCCAATGTGTTGAAAAATGGTGTCATGAAAATAGCATGTTCATAAATTCAGATAAGACGAAATGCATGGTTATAGGTACAAGACAAAGGCTGCGTTTAAATCAAGCAGACCCAGTTCTGACTATTGAGAATAATATTCTTCAAAAATCATCAATTGAAAAACTTTTAGGTGTAAGAATTGACTCTAATCTGTCCTGGACAGGCCATATTAATTACTTATGTTCATCTATATCATCTAGACTTTATTTACTCTCTAAAATCAAGAAATTTCTAAATATTGATCTAAGAAAATTATTTTATAATGGTTATATTCTCCCACTGATAAATTATTGTTGTATTATTTGGAGTGGTTGTGCTAAAAATGAGCTAGTCAGAATAATAAAATTGCAGAAAAGGACAATACTATATATGTAACCTGTTTTGAAAATTGTATATTTCATAACAATTTTTTATTGCGTTATTCATGTATGTGTGTTTGTTTGATATTTTGTAATTGTTTGTTATATGTCATTGTATTTCATGAGGGCCTCAGGGAAGATTAGCTTCATAGCTAACTGTGTAACCCTCTTTAAATAAAGAATTATTATTATTAGTATTATTATTATTACTCGCATTTATGAATAATTTCATTAGATGTATGTTTAATTATAAAACGTTATTCTGATTGGCTACACTGCAATCTCGCGTATTTTCTTAATCAACTTCATTACACAATAAAATTTATCATTCATGATGACACAAGGTCCCACAATAAAGTGCACAGATAAATTAAATAAAAACTTGATAAAAATCGTGTTTCATGATCCTAGCTAAAACAATGTAAATGTAAATATTAAATGCGTCTTTTGTAAATTCATAGGGTTGTAAAAGCGTTGACCGTGCGCACATTTTTAGAATGACTGGGTCAATGCCACTGCTGGTGGAGATTTATTTCCCCGAGGGTATCACCAGCCCAATAATCACTTCTGTATTGACTTGAGTTATCATTGATATGTTCAAAATTATAAACTAACTGCTAAAAATAAATAAAGGAGTAGGTCAAGTAAGACCCCCTAAAAAGTTTTTTAAATGTAAACTGTTAGTTATTTATTGGACAGTAGAATGCTTCTGCTACATAAATATTGACTGTTTTTGACAATACAATGCACTTATGTCGGGTACTAGCACCATTAAGTCATGCTAAATTAATGAAATCTTCACAATTCTATCATTTTAGTTAAATTTTATACGGTTTCCGTGTAAAACGAAAGTGACCGCATTCCTGTTTATTCTAAATATTGAAATGTAAGTTGTATTTGATGATAATAAATAACATATATAAAGGTTGAGGATGAACACGGATGTGGCCACTTTCATTTTTGACAAAAAACATCTGAAAAATGACTTTTTTCGGCATATTTGGTAGATTTTTCATATTTGAGCTTGAATCGGATCGTTTGTAAGGACTACATTATTTTAATAAAGTCTTTCACATACATAAATTAAATCAAATGATGAAATGAAATAGACACTTAAGTGTTTAAAAAGTGGTCAAAATCTTTCGTCAGATGAACCTTAAATTGAGGCCAAAATCGGTCCTTACCGGACCTACTCCGTTTTGAAATACTAAGGCTTTTCTACCTCAGGAATAGATTACCTTAGCTGTATTTGGCAAAACTTTTTGGAATTTGTGGTCCCTAATGCTCTTCATCTTCGTACTTTATTTGGCCTTTTTAACATTTTTTTTATTCGAGCGTCACTGATGAGTCTTTTGTAGACGAAACGCGCGTCTTGCGTTAATATAAAATTTCTATCCTGGTATCTTTTATTAGTTTATTTACACCCAAAAAAATTACAAAAAGAAGCATTCAAGTCTGAAAGGAAAAAGGTAAAATCACATACCTACTGAACTCCGAGGAAAATTCAAAACAGAAAGTTCCTAATAATATGACAAAATCAAAACCTCAAAAGCATCAAACGAATTTCCAACAACTGTCAGATGTCAGAGTTGGTACATGCATTTTCATAATCAGAAAATTGTGGATTAAAAAACTGGTTTTATAGCTAGCTAAACCTCTCACTTGTATGACCGTCGCATATAATTCCGTTATATTGACAACAATGTGTGAACAAAATAAACTGAAAGGAACCACAGCATATAAGACCAGAAATATCGTTTTGAATGACGCTCTGTGTATACTTGAGACACCACAGCCAACCGATATCACATACGTCACTGTTCGTACACTTACCGGATTTTTTTTAAGACGAACCAACTTTACAATGATATTAATTTAGTATAATGAAGCTGTTGAGGATATTTGATCATATTACACCTATAAAATATAAAATGTGAGCATTGCAATGATCCGATCCAAAAGAACGGAGAATAATGTTTTTGTTTCACGTTTGTTATTTTGTGTACAGTTTTACTTCTGTTACCTGAACAGAAAAAGAACAGTGAACATGTGGAAGATACAATGAAAATTTAAAAAAAAAATCATTACACATAACATTTAATTTTTGTTAAGAAAATTAATTACATTGATATTTGTCAAATTCGTCAATTTTATCCGGTATTAGCACTATGCCAAAAAAGTTTTGTTTGGATTCCATCATACACTATGCGGCTTTTTACATTAGAAATATGAACATACGTTCTTTTTTTCTCATATGCGTAGATTGGGATCTACTAAAACAGGATGCAGTTTGCAACGAAATATTTTGAAGCAAACAAATAATAGCTTATAAAAAGCATAAACATATAGCAGATCTATTGACAACGACAAAATTAAAATAAATTTATATAGGTAAATCCCTGATGGTGGCGGGCCTAAATTAGTGTCGGATTGATGTAAAGCAATTGCAAGTCAAGTAATACTAGCATCATGTTATCAATATTTTTAAATATAGTTACAATAAAGTACTAATAGTATAAAAATCAAATAAATATCAAATGTTTTATTGGCACAAACACAATTAAAATAATTGGCAAAGGCCCATATTTCAGTGCATTACAACAATGAATACAGCATTCTAGTTAAGTCAAATATGTTATAATTAAGAAGCTAAAATCTATACACCAGACATATACTAGTATATAAGAACTAGTCACTTTCAGGACTTTTAAAGAATTACTATTAATGCAACTATTAATATTTAGCTGATTTTCACTACAACATGTAGGAAGTATATTTAATATGATATTTTCAAAGTTAATTCTGTAGTTGGAAAAAAAATCACATTTTAGTAAAAAGTGATTTTCATCTTCTACCTCACCTGATTTACATATATTACAAACTCGTTCATTGGTGGGTAAACCTATAAATATCGCCCTTTTTCAATAGCAAGATTGTGTGCACTCAATCTTATTTTATACAGAGATGACCTTTCTAATCTTTTATTTAAAACATCAACATAAGAACTACGCTGATTTGAATTATGAAATTGTTGGTCAAATTTTAGTTTTGATGAATCATGAATTTTTTATGATTGATCCTGTGTACACTGATTAATCATTCGTTGTTTAATACTTGGCAGATATTGTTTTTAATAGAAAAGTTTCCCCAAGCTAGGTTTGAAAATCCTAGATTGTTTAAAATAGAATAAAGTTTCTTTGTCCAGGGGTTCTTTTTTTCAGTTGCCAGAAAGATACAAGTGTGTTTTCAGACCTTAAAATATGATCAAAAAACTTTTTTTTGTATACGGAGTCTTCCGACTAAGATTTTTTGCTATCGGAATTCGGAATTCGGATTGATGTTGGAATACGTGGATGTTATGTGTCCCTTTTATACAAAGTTTTATAAGTATAAATCAGATAAAAACCCACCAAAGCACATATATGTAAAAAAAAAATAAACATGCCCCCCTTCTTTTTGATACCATAATTGTTTGTCAACATCGTAGTAAGCGTAGTAAAACATCTAGGCCAATCATGGCATGGTCCATTGAATAAACGGAGATGCATACAATACTAATAGTACTTTATTTTTACGAATTGCTTCGACTACGGCGTTTTTTATTTGCTTTGGTAATTTCCGTGGTATCAGGAGTGGACGCCCTGGTAGCGGGCTGCAGTCTCCATGAAGAATGCTGTGCACTCGTTTTATATTTCTGTCCTACCAAAGCCTTGTACCCCTATGGCGATGCTGGGAAAAATACGTAATTGTGATTGGGTCACTGACGTCAATAAACCTAGTGATGCAATTGGCGGCGATTGAGAATGTTGATATTCTGTCAAGTCGGAAAATGGACAAACGGGACACAACTAAGCGTACTCTAAGTATGTATGGGACCCGGTTACAATATGCAGGCCTTACGTAAGGTAATAATTAAAGCGAGAACGTGTGAAATAATGGTAAACAAAAGGAGGGAACCGTTGTTCAGTCACGGGACCCTTCCTGGTCAAACAGTGAAGACGAACTATATGTCATTATTCCTAGAGACCTTACAAACAATATTTACATACAGTTACAAAAAAAGTACGTGTAACGTTCATCAAATATCTTTATAGAGATTTCCAATAAAATGACATTACTTGAGATTTCCAATAAAATGACATTACTTGAGATGACCAACCTATCTGACCGTATCTCGGCCTTTTGCATTACAGAATGACGAAGGGTAACGTACTCTGCATGAAGTTTTAGCTCGTTGAATACGTATACTAGTACCTTGTTGGGAAAGATGTTATTTAAAAATAAGCACAAATTATCATGGTATCTATTAACAATTTTTTATATTAAATTTATGATGATTGCATTGACAACAGCCTTTAAGACGAATAATTGATTCAGTAACATGTATTCAAATACGCCTCCCATTAATTCGTCATATTACTACTCATATATTTATCTCTCAAACCATGAATTCTTAAAGGGGCACTAGCTGTCAAATTCATGTTCACCGATTTGACTCAAATTCTCATATTTAATTTATAATAATGTAAAACATTTATCCAAATTAAATTTGATAAAAGTCTAGAATAATCAATTTACAAGGCATGGTTTTGATAATTGAGTTGACCTCCGTATACTTCCGATGGTCATATAAGCAATATAGACATAAATATAGATAGAACTAGAAACTGAACTCGTGCATATGGATTTTATTAGGTCTGTTAAATTTAATATTATAGATAATAAATATATGTTAATTATTATTTTTACCTATAGGAACGATTTTTTGTGTAGATTGAATCAGCCAAGAAAATGATTTACCTTTGTTTCACTTTAACAGTTTAATGTTGAAATATTTTTCCTTTAAATAAGTCAGCACGCACGATATATGGGTTATCTACATGTAGTTCTAGCTAAGGGTTAAAATGAAGTTCACATGAATACGGACTAAATGATGTCGAATTATTCACTTGCAAGTCATATTTTATATTACAAAAATAATATATCTCTTAGCTAGTGCACCTTTAAAGCTACTAAATCAAAATCAAGTTGAAAAAGGAAAATATTGGAATTTGAAGCGGTAATATATTCTCATTTTTTATTTAAAAGTTATAATATTTAAACAAGAACTTCAAACTAACCGAAATGTAAAAATGTGTACACGTCTTGCTTCGTCTTCTTCTTTTCTTTTAGCATACTTTTATAATGTATTTCAAGATGCCTTTGTAAAAAGTAAAAAATCAGATCACTGATGCATCTTCCTGATAGTACTTTGTCACCTTCCCGTAGAACTTTATTCAACGGAATTGATGAGGACGAATCTTCAAGATAAAATGACTACACTTTACTGAATTCGTTAATTTTTTTATATCACGTGTTTGATCATAATGATGCATGGATTCCAGAAAGAGCCTATGCAAAAGTGTATTTTCTGACATGTCTGGTATTAAGCTTATACAAATACGTATGAAAAACGGACATGTACGGAATTTTGATTGGTGTTTTGTTAAGCAGGATAATTATTATTTTTTTTTTTAATCAACTCATGATAGCAAGGGATAATTATACTAACTGGTCTGTGCATCCGTCCGTTCTTCCGTTGTGCTCAAAATATCAAACGTTTAAAGCTATATTCCAAATTAGTGTTTGACCTGAATGAAGTAGTGCACTTAACATGAAAATATGATCATGTGTCTTCAGTCCACACTTTCTTTTTGCAAATGTTTTTAAAAATACACGTACATCTATAGTAATATTCTATTCTTATAACTTTTTATTTGATCGCACGCTCGCCTCGACAGTAACCAACCAAAGGTGATCGGGAATTATAAATATGGTGACTATTGCACTTGTTCCGATCGGCAGTTAAACTGTTATCAAAGATGGGAGTCCCCTTTGATTGTGTTGGATGTACAAATACGCAGTTCCGTCCGTTCTTGATTATTAAGGACGTTACATCCGATGCACTTGTATAGAGAAAGCCATGGTCTGAACACGTTAATTATGCATGAAATATTTTCAACTGGACGTTAAGGAACTAACAAGGTTGTCTCTGTGACACATTCCCCATTTCCCTTCGACATTTTATCAAACAATCGGCAGTATGGTGACTTGGAATTTTATTCCTGATCACATGGTGAGGCAAATGATTTGAATCTGTGCATTCAAAGTCTCACCTTGGTTAAAAGACGTGAAAGGCAATTGGGATTGGACGGTTAAATGAAAATATGGTCAACAACTGGCAAACAAGATCCGAGCTGCTTATGAAAATCCGGATTTGTGGAATTTCATCATGAAATAATATTTATAATGCGCTTTAAATCATTAGGTCAATGAAACTGCTGGTTAAAGGTTTAATTCCCAGTATTCAATTAAAGACAGGTCTTGATCAAAACAAAAATAAATGACGATATTATATGCATGACCTCCTTTAAAATGCTTTTGTACAGATTTGGAGATAATAAATTTAAGATCCACTATTTCTTTTGACAATATACGTTTATCTTTTGTCAAAATGTATAAATGATAATAACTGGATGAAGTATGAAGTCTTCTTTATGTCAACCAAGAAAAAAGACGTACTACATAAAATGCAGGGAATAAAATAATTGGGCGTTTATCTGCAAAGTATATTGAAAAAAAATAATTGTGTGTGGATACGGGATATTATGTTAGTGTAAGTAAAGGCATGAATTTGAGAAAACCCACGTGATCAATAAAAATGATGATTTCTATCATTTTTCGTCATGATAAAACTATTTCATATGGACGAAAATTCCAGTGTGTGATTTTAAAAGTCTTGGAGTACAATGTTTAAACTTGAGCGATGTATCTATTAAAATTCAATGGTTGATAATAACCAGTCACATTAGGTCCATACGTCGAGTTACGGACGTAGGTAATTTTATTGGAAATCTCTAATACTAGTATACACGTTGGCTAACAGTAAACGACGAACGGGAAAAGAGATGGTTTAATGAGTAGCGTAAAAAAGTCGTATCCCAAACCTACAGCTTACCACCTAAACCGTAACAATATCACCATGAAAGCAGCAGAAAGAGAAACAAGAGTTTCAAAGACAAATTCGATAAGTCGTTGACCTATAATTGTATACTTTTATATATTGTTATTTGGATGGAGAGTTGTCTCATTGGCACTCATACCACATCTTCCTATATTTATTTAACTACCAGCAACAAGAGGGTTTACGGATGACGACCTCCAAGAAACAACATCATCCCATATTCAAGCAAGATGAATAATGTAAGCACTGGAAAAGGTAGTCATTGGGTCAGGATGGAATTTAAGTTAGGGTAGTCAAGATCATAATACGAAGAAAGGATCAGATTACATCTACGTTCCAGCTTGATATTCAAGGGGACAAAATACCAACAATAGTAGATAACCCTATGCAGTGTCTTGGGAAATGGTTTCATGACACACTTAAAGACAATACCAATGTGCAGACAGTAAAAACACATATTGCATAACGGTTTAAGAAGGTAGATAAGAGTGGGTTGCCAGGGAAGTTTAAGGCTTGAATATACTAGATATAGGAAGATGTGGTGTGAGTGCCAATGAGACAACTCTCCATACAAATAACAATTTAAAAAGTAAACCATTATAGGTTAAAGTACGGCCTTCAACACGGAGCCTTAGCTCACACCGAACAACAAGCTATAAAGGGCCCCAAAATTACTAGTGTAAAATCATTCAAACGGGAAAACCAACGGTCTAATCTATATAAACTAGCACGGGTTGCTACCAAGACTGGAATGGCTTCTCATGATCTAATGATATGACATCAACAATAGTCGAAGCCATTGAAAGAAAGATACACAGTCATCTCATACGATGGCTAGGAGTATATCCAAGTTTTACAACCATAGGTCTTTACAATAGATCATACCAGCTACCTTTAACATCAACTTTGGAGGAATACAATGTATCAAAGAGAAGAATTGTTAAGACTCGCATATCGATATCGATTCTCAAATGTAGAAAACGATGGATTGAACATGGTTTAATAGCGCTAAACCTCTCACTTGTATGACACTCGCATCAAAGTGGCAACACCTAGACAGGGCCTAGGAATGGCGCATTTCCAAAAGTGGTCAAATGCAACACCAAAAGAGAAGAGCAGCATGGTGCAGTTAGAAATAAGAGAAGTAGAAAAAGAAGAAATAAGGACAAATGAAGTAGAGCTTAGTCGTCAATGAGCATGGGTGAAGCGGAACTATTCAGAAAGGAATACCACATTAGCAAAGTTATGGAAGATTGAACCATTCATAATTTCATTCATGCTTAGGTCAGTCTACGATACATTTCCTTCCCCTTTAAAACTTACACCAGTGGGGACTTATATAAGAACCAAGCTACAAGTTATGTGGTGAAAAAGAGGTGATGGCACACATGCTTTCAGACTGTAAAGTTGCGCTGACACAGGGAAGATATCGATGGCGGCACGACAAGGTCGTAAAACATCTGACAGAGATCCTTGATATAATGCAGTTTCAATAGGAAACAATGTTTTACCGTTTTCATTTAAGAGTGATGACTATTTATTCATGGACTTGACATGGATGTAAACTGTCACTACATGAAATAAACTTGCTTGGTTGGTACAGACCTTCCACCAATTTCACATTTGTATGGAATATTAGTGGCTTATAGTAATTGTAGATTAGGTATTATCCAGACAAATGTTGTGTGATGGCAGATTGTGTTTGTTTATTAAAAATGTACATTTTATTTCAGGGTCATGGTTAGAGTTGCAGAATAGAGAATAAACGGGCAGAAAGTACAGAATAAATGTCAAGCATAGTAAAGAATATAGAAAAATTGACCTCAAAACAAAACAATAGAGAATAACAGGCAGCTAAATTAACAAGGAAATTTAATAATTGGGAAAAGAAATAAGGAGAAGAAAATTGTCGATTTTTTATGAAGAATTAAAAGAAATGAAGGACACCCCGTTCATACCTTCAAATATTCTTCACTACCATGTAGGCACCATGGATAAGAAATATGTTTCTGATCCTGAATGTATTTATCTTAGAAATTATAAAGAATTTGTGTAATCCATTGAATTTTAATTTTACAAAAGGGTATTGGTCTGTAAATGGTAAATTACTGTCAATATAGAGACAATAACAATCAAAAAGACTCGCAAAATTCAAAGGACATTTACATCAACAGTTATAATAATAATAAATAAGAAACAACACGAACTCCGCTAAAAACCGGGAGTGAAAGCTGGTGCTCCGGAAGTGTAAGGGTATAGACATGATAGACATGATAGAGAAGTATTGTAGTAAAAAGTCATTCATTATATATCATCCTGTATAACAACATTTTTGTATGTACTCTTGTGGTTCCTTATACCAATCATTGTTTTGAAATATGGATTCAGAATGAATTAAAAATTTTCATTTCCTAAGAACATCTGATAAACTATTTACAAAACGTCTGACTCAACTGGTTATACTGACAGCTATCTTAAAAGCAATAAATAAGATGATATGGGAAATACAAAACAAGTTGGTGACAGATAATTGAATTTATTTCTGGTCCTCACATTCATATGATTTCTGTCCTATAAAATATGAAAAGTTCTCGATAAGTTATCATGAAGGCACTCTGTTGTTTTACAGTAAGACCCAATAATTGATCAAAATTTTTGTATTTGGTAATATTGTGTAAACACAAATGATTGCAGGGTAAGGGTGCAGTTTTGATATAAGACGGTTAGGGCATTATTTAGATGAAAGAAATCGAGATGTAATTGTATTTAAAATATTAAAGATGATTCTTATATGTATCCATAAAATGAAATAATATGTCAACATGTTTACTTGTATATTTCGTTTACACCATTGTTGTAATTGTAAAATAATCATTTGTACATTGCCATCAACGTATTGCTTTTAAATATAGCATACAAATATTTTTGTTGAGTCTTTTTTTTTATGCCCCGCTGTAGCAGAGGGAGCATCAAGTTTTACCCTTGTCTTTTTGCATATCCCAAAATTGGTTTCCTTTCTACAACTGCAGTAACAACCACAGTTGAAGTTCCTGACTTGCATAATTAACATTTTTCAAAATAAGGCTAGATTTTAAATGAGTTGACCCTCTTACTATTATATCAATCTATGAGAAGAAAAGATGCTTAGAAGAAAAGATACTGAGAAGAAAAAGCACAGGAAACCCACTTGATTTAATCATAAAGATGATTAGGTAGAGGATAAGATGATAAAGAATTACTGCATCAATAATTGCTTGCAGTTGAAAGACCAGAAAATGACGATATACTATGGTTATATATATATGGTGGCTAACTGGCCTTTGTCCAAGACCTGAAAATGACTAGATATTATGGTTATATATATACAGTCCGCCAAAAGTTAAGCACCACCTGTTTTTATTGCACAGGTTTTTTTTCAAATTTAAAAAATCAATTATTCCACGAAAAAAATAAAACAATCATATAGCAATTTTGCTAATGTATACCATAAACAAACCAGAAATGTAATTTTAGTCACTTATGAAGGTTCTATGCATGTAGGTTTTCCATTCATAGAAATAGTGTAAATTACTGAATTCAGAAACAGAATTTAAGTTTCACTTTGATTTTGTTTTTCTATAAAAAATGATCACCCAATATTATTAAAACTTTCTACACATAAGCTTTGGTATGTTTGGCAATTTTAATGACAACATTTGAGTCAACAGCATGCATACCAACCTCACTTCCGGTAGAGTTTCAAAACACGACGTTTCATTCTCGGAATAAGCCTTCAAGCTTTAGTTTAGGAAATCTGTTGCATTAAACAACAAATACCACTTTTAAATCGACAAAATATTGTGAAGGTGGATCTCTGTGATTGAGATTTTCGCCAATGGTATCTCAGACATGTTTGATAGGGTTTAAGTATGGGGACATGGGGGACATGGAAGGCTAAAAAATAGTGAAAATTGCTTTTTGCTCTTTGGACTCGGTTAACATCCTTGCTCTGTGTGTTCTAGCGTTATCGTCCATGTACAAGAGTCTTGGCAATGTAGACGCAAGTGGGGGATTATTAAAATGAGGGACTGAAATGTTTTAAGGCTACAAATCTCTGTTTGTCTGTCCGTTTATGCTACCCTGCAGAACATGCATACCCAGCTTATAACGGTATAAGAAGCAACCCCGTACTGGAACACCACCAGCACTGAATGCAGTCCTTGTGCAAACATTGTTTTTGGTCATAGGCCGTTTTGTTTCCCCGCGAAATTCGTATTTTGGCGTCTACTGGCAGTAAAAGAAACTGACTACCATCTGAACAATGAGTGTTTTGTCAGCTTCTTATGTTCAAGCATAGATAGTCATTATCCCATTAAAACCTGACGGTGGAGTGCCTTCCTGTAAGTACAGGTCTCTATACACCAAGACTTGCTCTTCAGTTGCCTCTGAGAAGTCGACTGACCAATGTACGAACACTTACACGACCACCTGGAGAAACTGTGTATATGTAAACGCGCAGATGACATTTGATAAGAGGTTGCTTGACTGCTTTATCGGAGTTCAATCTTTTTGGTCGTAATTGATTTTCTTAGTGTATGTTGAAGGTAATTCATAACACAAAACATTAATATTTTTTTTCGCAATAGTTAAAAAAATATTGCCAGTTATATTTCGGTGGTGCTTAACTTTTGGCGGACTGTATATATAAAAAAAGAGAGCAAACAATATTACCCAGTATGAGAGCTATCTGTCAAATAGAATGAAATTCAAAACAGTGTGGCTGTGGCCATTGATTGACACATTAAATTCATCCATTGACTGGGACAATTTACGTGAACGTTTGTCTGTAATGCCCGCGTCACACTGTCCCGATTTTTACGCCGATGGCAACACGATTATGGAAATTTTCAAAATCGGGACTGATCTTATCTAGATCGGGCTATTCGTAGTGCCATCTTTAACCATCTTTAACCATCGGCCACTTTTTCAAGCCTTCGGGGACAACTTCGGGAAGGGTTCTAAATTTTTTAACATGTTAAAAAATCCCCGAAGGTGCGTCCGATGTTGAGGGTTCGTATTGAGTTCGTATCACCATCCTCACCATCGTAATGTCACCGGGAATGCATCTTTGAACATCGTATTGCATTCGTGTTTCCATCGTTTCCATCGGGCAGTTTTGACATTACGACGTCTACACGAATGAATCACGAAGCTACCCGAAGGTCTTACGATGGCAACAAGAATTCGTGAAGACCTCGTAATCCCGTCGTGTTGCCATCGAATAAAAGTACGAAGGCGACAAGATGGAACTACGACGGCAATAAATCCAGCTAAATGTAAGTTAATTTTCGCGCTAAAATACATTTAAAGTGCCATGCGCGATATGCACTGGTCAGTCTAATACGACAGTTAAGAAAGACGTTCACAAAACATGGAGCTCATATCATATGATTTTATGAAAACAAGAAAGGCAACAGCGTTGTTTCTATTAATTCAAATGGAACAAGAAGAGCAGCTATTACAGGCTCAGGATTTACTTTTACAAGTAAAATATTATTTTTTGTCAATTTTTCATATCAAGTAACATAATGAAAATCATAAACGCGCCTCGTACACCAACACTGCAGGTACACGTATATAGGAAAACCAACTTTTTCTTCATTATTCTGATTGTTTATGTATCGTCTGAGTTGTTGTCACACGAATGTTTACTCCATAACCATTTTGTTTTCTATATGTTATATTTTGCCGCATTTGTTGCTTTCCCCACATCCTTCCTTTTGTCTATATTATTATGATATTCTCCTGGAAAGAGCTCTTTTTGAATAAAAGGGATCAACGAACCCAATACCTTACCTTTAAGATAGATCAGTAAAGAAGGGGGCAAGGGGTTTAGCTGTTATGCTGTTATGGGGCATTTTAATTCTTTGTTATCTGTTATTCTGAAAATATATTTGCTGTTAGCTGTTATTGTCTTATTCTTTGTTAGCTGTTATGAGGCTTTTAGTTTTTTTGTTATCTGTTATTGTGATAATGTATTTGCTGTTAACTGTTATCGAAAATTGAAATGTTAGCATTTTTTGACAGCCACGAACGAACATATTAAATAAGAACAATTCTTAATACGACAAAAAAGAAAACATATGACAAGGATCTCAATCAAGGACTAGATCCTTACAACAAATTAACCTTTTATATTATATGGTACATAGACTCAGCTCTTTTCATAGCAGAATACATTGTACAATGAAAGTTCCCACCATGTACTGGGTTCCGAAGCGGCACATAACTCATTACAAACAAAGGTTTATTTCGTCTTCAAGCCATCGTTCCACTTCTAAACTATGTATTCTACTTATTAATTACTTTTTGAGTGTCAAAATTGGTTCGAGGTACTTGATAAATTGCATGCTTATAATTGGGGCTTTTGATTTTTCTACCCTATATACAACTTTGCCCCATAGTCTTATTTAGAAAAAATCACACACCTCATTAAATCGGCATTTAAAAAAGTTAGAATGGGAATATATATATTCAAACTCTTTTAGGTCATTTTTTTGGTAGCAACAAACACAAGAACTATGTCAATTGGACCTACTTAGATACATAACTGCCCTTGAATTTTTACTAGATATCTTTTTTGTCTCTTCGACATATTCCTCATTTTCATTCTCAATTTATTACTCACTATTTAAATTACAAGCATGTGTGAGTTTCTATAACTGTACAAAAAAAAATGCTGAAAAAAGTATGCTTTAACAAATAAACAGCTACGCCATGAGCGCATGATACGCCCGTCACCTTTTTGAAATATTCAATATAACTTCTCAATGTCATATCAGATATTTATAAAATCAGTCAATATATATCAGGTATATAACCAATACATCAAAGTTTCATGAGAACTGCTGAAAACATTTTTGAGTTATTGTCTGAAAACTGGAAAATACCATCTTTTTTAATGAATCAAACCCTTAACTGAATAACATAAAATCGAAAAAAAAAATAAAAATCGAAAGTTTGCTTACAACAATAGATATTAACAATTCAGCAAAGTTTCATGAGAACTGCTGAAAACGTTTTTATGTTAATGTCCGAAAACTAGAAAATTCCCCTTTTAATTAATAAAACTCGGAAACGTAAAATCTAAAATTTATAAAAATTGAAAGGGAGCTCGTGTCGATAGATATAAACAATTCACCAAAACTCCTTGCAAATTTGTGAAAGGATTTTTGAGATATCAGAAAACTGAAAAAAAACACCATTTTTATTGAATAAAACCCCATTACTCAGAAACTTAAAATCTAAAATTTATAAAAAAAAACAAACGATACGGAGCTCACGCCAATAGATATTGACAATTTCCCAAAGTTTTATGTAAATTGGTTAAAGAGTGTTTGAGTTAATGTCCGACATGTTGACGACAGACGGACAAGAATATACCAAATACATAATTCTAAAAACCATGTTCATAGCTAATGGAATTCATTACAAAGGATTATACCCGTAATAAGAAATACTGGATTGGTCAAGGACTCGAAATTATTTTAATATTTCATTTACTGTTATCTGTTTTTGTCCATTTTAATTCCTTGTTATCTGTTATAAGCCAAATCAATTTGCTGTTTTGCTGTTATTGGGACCCCCCTTGCCCCCCCCCTCAGTAAACATGGGCATAATTATGGGTGATTATTCAGACTAGTGCACACATTTTACAGTTCAAACAAGGCAATGCCGAGCGTGGCATCCCCTCGTATGTAACATATTGGGGACAAATACGGACACTATATTTGTATATGACACATGCAGAAAATGGTAAATTGAATATGCATATTTGATACATAAACTATTTTTTTTAAAATCAACCAAAACATTCAGTAACTGGAAATACCTTTAATATTGTCTTTAGAACCAGCAGGTAAAAAAATGAGCAACCAATTTCCTGTGTATTATGCTACATGTATTTCAAGGAGAAATAACAAGTCCATCTGCATGACCTTGATCTTTGGCCTTGAACGTAAAAAATGTCCTGATCATTACAAGGAGGAACAATATACCAAATGTGGTTAAAATCTTTTGAAGCATATTGGTTTTAGAGTGTCCACAAGGGTGATATTGCCTTGTATTACAACTTACACTGTGACCTTGACCTCTTAACTTTAAAGTCAATAGCGCTTAAGATATTCTTAACGAGAAACACCATACCAAGTTTTGAGCATTTTGATTCTAGAGTGTCCATAACAATTTTATCTCATAAGCTGTACACGACGTCTTTTAGACATCGTATGGCCATCGCGGCATCATCGTAATCCATCGTGTAGCCTTCGTAATCCATCGTGTAGCCTTCGTGATCCATCGTGTAGGCTTCGGCTGAGATATGAAGCTTAAATACCCGTCTTCGGTTAACCTTCGTATGTCCATCTTTTGCTATCGTATATAATTTCGGCACCATCGTATAGACTTCGTTATTCATCGTACTTGCTTCGGTCACTTTTTGGTATTTTAACGAGATCGGGACCAACTTCGTACGAACTTACAATTTTCGCATTCGGGTGTCCATCGTATATAAAAATCGGGACAGTGTGACGCGGGCATAACGACCACTGTTCACGACGTACCTACGATAGACATTTAAACTGTGGGGTCATCAAAGGTTTCTTAACGCCTTTAATTATAAAATAATTCGAAAAATCAATCAGGAATAACCTTTATGTTTTGATTTATATAATTGATATAAATCAAAACATCGTTTTATTTCTGATTAATTTTTCGAATTACTTTATTAAGGTGTTGAGAACCTTTGGTGACCCAATAGTTTAAGTGTCTTTAAAAAGTACATAGTGAGCAGTGGTCTTTACATACAAACGTTCACCTAAATTGTCCCAGTCAATGATTGAATTTAATGTGTCAATCAATGGCCACAGCCACACTGTTTTGAATTTCATACTAATCTATGAAGAAGTATGTTCACAAGTTTGTTTATGTCAAAATACACATATTAATTGTCAAAAGTCCCATAACTTATTTACAAATGATTGGATGAAAATGACTATGATACAGTCAACTGCACATGATGGCTAACAATCCTACCAAAATGAGTGCTTTCTGTAAAACAGAATTGAAGATGGTGTTATGATACTTAAATATGGTCATATAATTCTCATAGTAATTAGTCAAATCTTACTGACAATATAGCATGGTCAAGCCACTTGAGGGAATATGACGACAAATGGTCCAACCAAGTACAAAAATTAGATCAAAAGGTCTTGGAGTATTGATGTGTTTTAGACAGAAATACCTTGATCCCACACCAGTGTTACGAAATGAATGTGCAGAAAACTGATACACTTACCGGTATGTATTGTTTGCCATCTTATTTGGAATACATAATTATCTTGTCATTCCGGACTGTATTTTTATGCCCCACCTACGACAGTTGAGGGGCATTATGTCTTCTAGTCTGTTTGTTTGTCCGTCCCATTTCAGGTTAAAGTTTTTGGTCAAGGTAGTTTTTGATGAAGGTGAAGTCCAATCAACTTGAAACTTAGTACACATGTTGCCCATGATATGGTCTGTCTAATTTTAATGCCAAATTAAAGTTTTGACCCTAATTTCACGGTCCACTGAACAGTTGTTAATGTCTGTGTCATTTTGGTCTTTTATGGATAGTTGTCTCATTGGCAATCATACCACATATTCTTTTTTATATGGAAAATGATAGTGCAAGTGGGGCATCCCTGTACTTTGACACATTATTGTTGTAATGTTAAATTCTCTCTTATTATAAGTAATAGGATAACTATATTTAGTATTGTGCGTACCTTGCAAGGTCCTCATGCCTGTCAGACAGTTTTCACTTGACCTCGACCTCATTTCATGGATCAGTGAACAAGCTTAAGTTTTGGTGGTTAAGTCCATATCTCAGATACTATAAGCAATAGGTCTAGTATATTCGGTGTATGGAAGGACTGTAAGGTGTGCATGTCCAACTGGCAGGTGTGAACTGACCTTGACATCATATTCATGGTTCAGTGGTTATAGTTAAGTTTTTGTGCTTTTGTCTGTTTTTCTTATACTGTATACAATAGGTCTACTATATTTGGTGAATGGAATGATTGGAAGGTGTATATGTCTAGCTGGCAGGTGTCATCTGACCATGACCTAATTTTTGTGGTTCAAGGGTCAAAGTTAAGTTTTTTTTAGTTTTGATCTTTTTTTCTAATACTATATTTGGTGTATGGAAATATTTAATGATCAATATGTCATTCGCGCAGGTTTTATTTGACCTTGACCTCATTATCATGGTTCATTGCTCAGTGTTAAGTTTTTGTGTTTTGGTCTGTTTTTCTGAAACTATAAGCAATAGGTCAACTATATTTGTTGTATGGAACAATTGTTAGCTGTACATGCCTGCCTGGCATGGTTCATCTGACCTTGACCTCATATTCATGATTCATTGGTCAATGTTTTATGGTTAATGTTAAGTTTATGTGACAGTTGTAATAAATCTTTATATTTAGGACTATCAACATAATATCAATGATTAGTAAAGAAGGCGAGACATTTCAGGGTGTGTACTCTTGTTTTCCTTTTTTAAGTCCTGAGTCAAGGCCAAACATATTGGGGGGTATCTTGCTTTCACAAATGCAAGAATTCCTTGATGATGGAACTCTTTTATTTTACTGTTTACACGACAGGGCCACATGTAAAGCAGCATCTGCTTACCCTTCTGGAGCACCTGAGATCAGTTTTTGGCAAAGTCGAGGGGACTTTAGGTTTGTAATCTGTCTGTCCATCCAGTCCATCAAAACAGTTTTCTATACTTTTTCTTCCTGATTGAAAATACATTTGATATTTGAGGTATTGTTTAATCATAAGTCAAATTTTGTTCTGGTCTGATGATTTTGAGCAGTTATTTATGGTCCTTGGACTTCAAAAATTCACTAATATGATAAGTTTTGCTAACTTTTTTGGTCATAATTTATGAGGTGGGTAATAAAGTAATGGTATACTGATATAAGAGGTCTCTTAACACATAGCTCCAAATAGAGCTTCTGTTAGTAGAAGTCAAAATTAATTATGTGAAAGCATAAAAATATATATGCACATGTGTTTTGGCATATATACTATATTTTTATGAAAGCATAATTAATCTTTCATGAAAATTGAGGCAAAGGTTTTAAATACAGAATATCTTATTTTGCAAACTAAGATATATGGGAGTGTAAGTCAATAAACAACTGTCACACAATGTGCTAGTTTTATGAGATACAACTTTATGTAACTAAATCCAGATTCATCTGAGCACAGAAAGTTGTGTTAAATATAGATAAAAACAAACTGAATCACACTGAACACATTTTATTTTTCAGCTGCTCTCAGAAATAAACTTTATAAAAACACATTATATATACTAAAAACTTAATAGCCCACTAATGTAAATTGATAAATTATATACTTTAAAAAAAAACCCATACAGCACTATTTACCTTACACTATTCTAAACTTTACATTTCTTAAATTACAAACTATGAAAATCAATAATGACAATAGAATATTCATATTACTTCTACTGGTTCATAAATATCTTGGAAAATAAAAAAACGAACCTAAACCATTCTTCCAAAAAGCAATTTTATATATAGATGTTTATGAATTTGTCATTAATGACTCGATATATTAAACATTGAATTGAAATAACTTCAAAATAATGTGATGTAATCATTTTAAAAGGCAGAAATCAATACACAAACTAAAATTTGTCATAATTGAACCAAATGCATGCTATTTTTAAATAAAAAAGGTTGTTACATGTTAAAACAGAATTCGTCCCAAGTACACGGATGCCCCATCCGCATTATGTTTTTTTATGTTCAGTTGACCGTGAAAATGGGGTAAAAACTCTAATTTGGCATTAAAATTAGAAAGATCATATCATTAGGAACATGTATATCAAGTTTCAAGTTGATTGGACTTCAACTTCATCAAAACCTACCTCGACCAAAAACTTTAACCTGAAGGGGGAACGAACGGTTGCACAGACCAGAAAAAATAATGCCCATAATAATAATAAAATTTGTAAGGGTTCCACGGAACCCGGTGTCTCGCCTTCTTCTGCTGTAAATCGCAGGCTCAACAAAAATGAGGAAAAAAATCAATAAAAATATTCCTCTTGATACTATCTTTTGATTGTAAGAAGCTTCTGTCCAAGTTTGGTAAAAATCCAGGATAGTTTTTTAATAAATGTTTTAAAAACTTTAACTGCAGACTGTATGTATGTAATGTTAACTGGAAGAAAATCTAAGTCCATTTAAAAGTATAATACGGAAAAAAAGGATTTATTTTTTTACAAAATTTACTTCTGGATACTATCTTATGATCATAAACAAGCTTCTGTCCAAGTTTGTTACAAACCCAGGATAGTATAAGAAAGTTATTAAGATTTTAAAAACTTTAACCACAGAGTGAATAAATTTGGACGCTGCCCACGACACAGACGCTGACAGAATGTAGGATCGCTTAGTCTTGCTTTTTCAACTAGAGTCGAAGGCTTGACAAAAAGAGTTTTTTTTTTTTATGATATCAACTTCACTTGCATATTACCAAGCTATAACTTGTTTAACCGTTTTACAAAAAAATGTTTTAAAATTGCTTCACAAATACATAATTACTGCAAAAAAAAATATTGAACAGTTGGGTAACATTTTTTGTTACCATAGCTTATGCATATGTATTTATAGTTCAGAAAAAGTTATTTACTTCGTCTATCCACTCTTACTGGTTCTTACGTACTTTGCTAAACCGAAAATATGCTGAAATTTGAAATAATATAAATTACAGTGGATTTTTTTAAACAGCTTATGCCAATTTATGTGAAACAAAATTGTTCCACCACAACATGAAAATTGTAGGAAAGAGACAGATTTGAGTGGTTTCTTTCTCTATATAAGCTCACATATGTCATTAGTATAGATTCACTTTTTAAAATGTAAAAAAGTAAGAAGATTAGGTATAAGTGCAAATGAGACATCTCTCTACTAGAAAACATATAAAAGTAAATTTAAGCAATTAATAGGGTCACAGAGCAAGGGCTGTTTAACCAGTTATGGTCATTAAAAACTTTCATTATCAACAGGGTCAATGTTCAGGCTTCAACAATGTTCAAAACCTATACTGAATAGTAAGCTATAATAGGTCCAACATGCAAAATGTTAAAAAAAAACTCAAACTTAAAAAAAAACCAGCATTAAATTTATGTACATCACAAAAAAAATATGATAGATAAACAATCGACACTACATGTGTTAATTCATAATTCCAAGACAAAAAGCATGCAAGTTCAGGAATGCAGTATTTATAAATTTATAAATTTACAATTTGAAATGTAATCAATATTCTACATTTAAATCCAATCTTAAATCTCAGATATCTGATGGTATCTTTCTTTCTTATCGTTAATTTTAGAATGAAGTTTAATGCATATTATTTTTGTAAAATTAACTGTAGATTTATCTCTCATAGATAACAAAAATTGTTAAAAACCATTTAACTTTTGTCATTGACTATTGAAAGGCTCTGTAGTTCATTGGTTTGCATTTCATCCGAGGGTATCACAATCTAATCTTAATCAATGATGATATTTTCAAGAATAAAATTCATAATATTTATATTACACCATTTGTGAGAATGCCCATTAAAAATAATGCTATTCTGTGAAATAGGGATGATATGCTAAAATTGCCTTTGTATGAAAAGCTTATTCGATATGCAAACTGCTGTTGAATGGTAATTTTCACACTTTGCAGACAGGAGAGGAATAACCTTAAATTCTTATATTGTGCTTCCTAATTCATTTTAAAAAATACATAAAAATGTAAGCCTATTTAGTCAAATATTATTCACTGGCCTTAATATGACACATAATCATACTACATATTGTATATATCTACCATTTTTGTGTGAATTAACATTTCATAATAAAATTAAATTTTCTTTGACAGAAATAATTGAACTAAAATGAAATTTGATAAATGAGAAACAACCTCAATGTGAACAATTAAAATGAAGAAAAATATTTCTGTGTACTGGCTAATTTCATTCCAAATAAATTATCTACTGATAATATTTGTTCAGTGCTGCACAATCAATTCAAAAATATGGTTAGATGTAAACATTATAAGAAAAGCCACTTAATGATGTATATAAAATACAAATTTCGATTCATACTGGTCTTTTGATCAAAATCTATCATAATGTAAACATAATATCTCAAATAAAACAATAGGAAAAAACTCAACAAAAAAAGGACAACATTCTAGACAATTACAGTATAAAAAAACAATACTACACACTTATCATGTGTAACATATCTTTACCATTTCTGTAAACATGATATTTATGTAAAGTACTTATGAGACAATAACTCAACCATATAAAAAACATTAAAAAAAACATGTGGAGATGAATAAGTATCTACCACTATAACGGATTTATGATCATTTCCAATAAGGCTGGCCCGAATGTTTCACAACTCAAAGTATTATTTAAAATGAGCAAATGAAAAAATGAAAAAAAGGGCAGTTTCACAATCTAAAGGGTTATAGGTAATTTCATTGTTCGTTATTTATTCAAAATGAAAATAATTGCAAACCATTGGTTTGTTTCAATTGTTAACCTTTTTACTACTCAAAGTTTTTTTTTGTGTGCTATGAATAATTTACCCATAATGCCATAGATTTTGAAGCTAAAAATTATAAATTCTACATTTACATGTTTTGATTTTAACTACAATGTTGTATTCTGGTATTCTTGATTAAATACCATGATGATTTGAACAGTGTAATCCCTAATGTTAATATCTAATTTGATCATGAAGATTATAGATTGGTTTTTTTTTCAAATTTGATTTTATACCAGGGTCATTGAATGGTTATTCCCTTTTATTAATGACATAAACGTTATATTGTCAGGTTGCAGATGCTAATCGCACTAAGCACCAACTATGAAATATGGAAGACATGTTAATCATCAACTTAATAAAGCAACAATTACAAGTTGTATTAATTTACAAATAAAGACTTCTACTTTGTCAGACAAAAAAAAATTATCTTTGCAAATTTAAAACCTACAACTTCTCTTCTGAACATGTCATAAATATATCAAAAAGTTTTACTCAGAAGTATACCACCAAGATGTTTGGGTAAAACAAATATATATAATTCTTCAACAAATTCCCATTTCACCCAGGGATAACCTTTTCACCCCCCTTTAATTTCCTTTAAAAAACTTTCACAATAATATTAAAGGAATTAAATTTTATACAGAGAATGACAGACAATATATACCAATTAATTTCAATATCACAATTTTTTGGAAGTAATTTAAAAATAGCAAATTAACATTACTGCTCCAACATTTAATCACATATCACACACTGGGGATCTTTTCTATTCTTTGATGTTATTTCTAGTCAGTAAACTGTTTTTTCTTGTGATCTTCTCCAAGGATTTTACAGTTTTGCCAAAGCTTCCAGGTGATTCAAAATATACTGTCTGATTGTATGGCAATGGTTTGGGACTTCTCCGTCTTAGGAAATATTTCTGGCTGTAACTATTTTTACTAAAACTCTGTAAAATAAATGAACAGTTTAAATCAAAGATGTAAAAAAAATACAGCCAAATCAAAATTAATCATATTCTCTGTAACTTAAAATGGAAAGAGTCTGCGCTTGGTTTTAATATTGCACCAATAATACTATGGATTGGTTCTTTATTGATTATAATAAAACTAGGTTGATAACTCAACTGGTGCATGTCTATATTCATTATAAGACAGCAAGAACAAGATAGATATAAAGTTAAATCACTAAATGGTCATATATTTTAATGGGCAAGTTCACTGATACAGACAGTTGTCTTAATTATTCATTAACTTAAAAAAGCACACCTAGAACAACAAAGAACAACAACTTACTGGTTGTGGTGTTACAGATCTGGTTACTCTACTTCCAGTCTGGTCTGCAAATCTTGACTCCATACTACGGACTACAAATATTATATAACAATGCTTAAAATCTGTGCATGCTAGCTTGTAATTCAATAAATATGAAATTAAAAAAAAAATATGAATTATAATTCAATAAAAAACATGTCTCATTAACTAGATGGTCTTTACTTTTTCTATTTTGTTTTCATAAGATAGTCTGCATTCCATCTGCATACATTTTGTTGAACTTGAAAAAGTGCTTGTTTTTATTTTTTTTTTGTTATTTCTAAACGTTGAATGATTCATTAAACAGTACCTTATTTGAGGAATAATAAGACATAAAATAATTCAACATATTAACTTGTCCTGGTAGACATTTTAAACTTCATAGAGAAGCAATTTGAAATGATGATAAAATTATTTTTCAAAGTATCAATTCCTTTTAACAAGATGAAAATAATGAGTGTAAATCAAAATTCATACTTGGTGAAGGTTGTCTGTATTTTCCAGTTTTTGCCCAAGCATCAATTTGTTCTGCCAACTCCTTAAGAGGTGTAGCACCACGTATATCCCTAAGCTCATCAGTAAGTGTAGTCTGACTGGATTCCCAGGAATAACATGTTGAATAGCTCTCCACGGTGGATAAAGACGAAGGTATATATGTGTTATCTGTATCACCAGACAAACTCTCTGTAGATAAACTACTCTCACTACAACCACTATCACTTTCATAACCTGTTGCTGTAAATAATGTAATAATGGTTAATAATTGACAAATCTATATTCACTTATTTTATAATCTCTACGATCTGATAAGCTCAGTATTAAGACAACATGTATAAGTTATTTGTTTCAGATCTCTAACTTAGAACAGTGCTTTATGTCACTTTCAGCATTTTAGTCTTTTTGTGGCAGTCAGTTAGTATTGGTGGAAGAAGCAGTAGTGACGAGGAGAACCATAACCTTTGGCAGAAAAAACTGCCAATCATAGGCAATCATTGGTGTTGAATGCACCTGCCACATGGTGGATTTCAACTCACAATCTTAGTGGTGTGAGCCTAGTTGAACAACTTAAATCACTAAGCCACTGAGCCCCCGTATCAAGTATGACATCAAAGGTTTATTTTGCCACATTTATAGTACTGGAATTTTTATATATATCATAGGAGAGTATTTTATTTTTTTTTATCATAAAATGTTTCTTTTAAATGGTAATCAATTAAACAGGGATTTTTTTATGATAATTATTGTTCATATAAAACCACTTTCCATGTAATACGTAGATAAAATGGAAGTACTTTACTATCTGCTGACATTCTTATTATTAGAACATCATGGCATGTTGTTCGTAACTGTATCCTACATTTATCCCCCCCCCTCCAAAAAAAAAAATGGCAGTTCAAACACATGTTGGAGCATATCTTTCTTAAAGTCTACAAGGAATGATTCACTACCTACTTTAGAAAAAATACTTTTTGGTCATCTATTCTTGATGGCACAATGTTGTAATTTTTATAAAGAAAAAATTGTAAGGGTTCTGCAGAATGATGCCAGAATCCAGTGTCTGGTCTACTTTATGAAGCTTATAAATATTTTAGGACATTTAACTGCAGATTGTATGTAATGTTAACTGGAAAAAAACTATGTACATAATTAAATAACATACGGAAAAACAGAAAATATATTTTTTAATTTCCTTCTAGATACTAGCTTTTGATCATAAACAAACTTCTGTCCAAGTTTGGTAGAAATCCAGGAATGCTGGATGGTTTAAGAAAGTTATCAAAATTTAAAAAAAAGCTTTGAACAGAGTAAATGTTATGTTGTTAACTGGCAGAAAAAAACTAAGTTCATTTATAAGTAAATTAGGGAAAAAGTATTTTTTTACAAAGTTTCACTTCTAGATGCCATCTTCTGATCATGAATATAAAACAAGCTTTTGTCCTACTTTGGTAGAAATCCAGGATAGTTTAAGCAAGTTAATAAAATTTTAAAAACTTTAACCACAGAGTGAATGTTGCAGAAAAAATAAGTCCATTTAAAAGTAAAATATGGACAAACAGGATTTTTTTTTTACAAATTATATTTCTGGATACTATCTTATGATCATAAACAAGCTTCTGTTTAATTTTGGTAGAAATCCAGAATAGTTTAAGAAACAGACCGAATGTAATGTTAACTGGGAGAAAAACTAAGTCCATTTATAGGTTAAATACAGATAAGCAGTATTTTTTTACAAATTTTATTTCTGAATACTATCTTATGATCATAAGCAAGCTTCTGTTTAAGTTTGGTAGAAATCAAGGATAGTAAAACTGTCATGATAGTTTAAGAAAGTTATTAAAGTTTCAAAAACTTTAACCACAGAGGGAATATGACAATGTGTGGATGATGTCGACAACGACAGAATGTAGGATCACTATGTCTTACTTTTTTTCAACAAAAGTCAAAGAGCAAACTCAACAAAAATCTTGAGTAAAACAAATTCCATATGACTTATGTCAAAATAATAGTTTTAGATTTGCTGTTCAATTGCTGCTTCATGGGACACATACATAAATGTAACTTTGTATAAGTTCATAAAAATCTTAACATTCACAGAATATTTGTAAATCAATAATCTTTCACTTACTATCAGCAGCTGCTGTTAATGTGTTGGGTCTATCTGTATTACTGTTATATTCTTGTAATATAGTGTCACTACTGGTATCTGTACTCAAAGTACGTCCAATTTCTTGGTTCTGATTGCCTGTTTTAAAAATAATTCTGAGTATAAAGTATTTTTTTTAAATCTACATTCGCAAAGAGAATATCTTATAAAAGGTGGTTTTGAATTTTGTCTTTGTCATTGTATTTTCTTATCCCATTTTTTTTCTTTTATCTTTTCTTGTTCTGATAAGACTAAAGTTGATACTACATAAAAAGAACCTACCAGTAAAAAAAAATAGTCTGAAAAGCTGTCTTCATGATAGACCTGAAGTCCTACAGTCCAGGCCAGAACAAAATTTGTACAGACAAACAATACTTTCATGAAAAGAGCCTCACAAGCCAAATAAATTTCAAGAAATTTTATGAAAAGCTAATGATTTTCTGGCTTGTACATTTTTGTATGTCAATAGGTTTTTATGAATCCTGCTTATGCTAGTCTAACTAAAGTCTTAACATTGTTTATGCTTGCTTGCATTTCTTACAACTTTTCATGTACCAATATAGATTTATCATTTTTTTTGGTGCAAACTCAATTTTGAGATTTGAAGATAAGCTTTTTACACTTGTGGTACTTTTAAATCAATGACAACATGCAATTAGTTCAGTACATTTGTACCACAGTACGCAATTAAATATACACGAGTTACCTAGCCCAGTGTTTTTGATCTCCAGGTTTTCAATTTTTCTCTTGATGTCCCATAAGAGTTGATTATTGATGACATGCAAATCTTGATAGCAGTAAGCTGAAATTCCCAATACAAGTATAGCAACTGCACCGGATATCTTCCTGCAAAGCTTCTGGTACATATAAACTGCCTCCTGCAATTAATTAAAAAAAAAATATTTATACAAAACTTGTGTGTCTTCATGAAGTTGTACATGGTGTAGAAACAAGCAATATGCTTTATTAATAAACTTTTAACAAACCCTTCTATTGGAACTAAAATGTTCAGCTTCTTCAACTTGAAACTGGACCAATTTCTGCCTTAAACATGTTAAAAGAAGTGATGATGCTAATATAAATACAGTAGCAAAGGGAGATAATAATGCATCCAAATTAAGTGCTGTTTTCCTTATGTTGCTGATCAACATGATCAATGAAAACCATCAAACACTATAATGTTGTCAAATTGCTTCAGTGAATTTAAAAATATTCAGAAGATGAAACTAAAATAATATATATATACAAGTATGATGGAGACATAATCTTTAAATCAGTTTAATTGAGGTCTGGAGCTGGCATGTCAGTAACTGCTTGTAGTCCTTTGTTAATTTATGTATTATTGTCATTTTGTGTAGTTTCTTTTGTTAACTGTTCTGACATCGGACTCAGATTTTTCTTAAACTGAGTTTTACTGTGTGTATTGTTGTGTGTTTGATTTTTCTACATTGGCTAGAGGTATAGGGGAAGGGTTGACATCTCCAGAAACATGTTTAACCTCACCGCATTTTTGAGCCTGTCCCAAGTCAGGAGCCTCTGGTTTTTGTTAGCCTTGTATGATTTTTAATTTTAGTTTCTTGTGTATAATTCTGAGTTTAGTATGACGCCCATTATCACTGAACTAGTATAAATTTTTGTTAAGGGGCCAGCTGAAGGACTCCACCGGAGGTACCAGAGTTTCTTGCTACATTAAAGACCCATTGGTGACCTTCTGATGTTATCTGCTCTATCATGTCTATGGTCTGGTTGTTGTCTCTTTGAACTATTTCCCATTTCCAATTTTATTCAAACATGTGATAAAAAATGTATCTGCTGTAGAGGCATGTATATGACATGAAAGAGTTAAACTTAGACTGTTTACTTTTCTTACATCATATTACATCAACATGATTAATAAATTATTTACTGACAAATATTGGTTTAGAGTTTTGATGTTCGGTCGCAAAACCTGGAATTCGAAGATGTTGTTGCAAAAATAGAAATACATGTAGGATTCTATCATGTCTATTTCTAGCTGAAATATATATGCACATACAATTTAGACCTTCGTTCTTTTTTATGTAATCAAACAATTTTATACGGATATTGCCCAAAAAATGTAAAATTTGAATATTAAATACATTATATAAACCTACATCGATATCACCACCACTTCCAGCTAGTTGATTTTCTTCTGATATCAGCCAAGATATGGCAAATCTCTCTGACAAGATGTTAACGGTTGCTACCCCAAATAACCAAAACCTTGCTGCCGCAGTACGAGGCGCTGATGTCAGAAAATAAGACATAAGCACCATAACAGCATAGTATAGAATCGAATATAAACCAGTGAATTCTCCTAACATCATTGACTGAAGGTGTGAAAATTTATCAAATAAATCGCCAATAAGGAGACGCTGTTCATTTGTTGCATTTTTATATTCATCAAATATTTTATGAATATTATCAGAAGATGTTGATATAATATTACTCAAATTGACAGATTTTTCAAGAATTTCTTGCTGGTTAGTCATTGATTCCTTTTGCTGGTGAAGCATTTCATTTTGAAGTTCACTTGTTTCTTCAAGTTGTGTAGCGACATCTTCCGAGCTTGTTGCAAGTCTTTTGATGGTTCGTTCTGTCTCATCATGCCAAACCTGGGATTCTAAAAAATAGCAAATGTTCTGTGTATGTGTAAAGAAGGTTGCCATTGAGTTTCGATCGGAATCCTTCATATTCTGTGTACATTCTGATAATTTCTGAGTAACATCACATTCATATATTGGTAGATTTTGCATTTGTAAAAAGCAGTTCAAGTATGCAAGAGCTAGTTTTCCTTGGACTTCAGCTGTCAACTGCTTGCAATCTTTAGTGAGTACAATTATTGTTTCTTTCCAACAATATCCATAGTTTGGAAATTCACTTTTACTTTGCATTAATTCAAATTCAGTTTTTCCAGCGTGAAATTTTGACTTGTCCAAGTTTGTGAACTTAACCTCTACTAAAACAATGAAAAACAAAAGAACAGTGAGGGAGGAAAAAAAGAAAACTCCCCTTAATATCATAATTCTCAGAGTTGATTTTTCAAATCGTAAACAAAGCAAGTTATCTTCTCTTGGTCATGCTTGATATTTAAATTGTGTATTGCATTTCGAGAACAGTGCAAATTCTATATACAAGAACATTGGCTGCTATCTTTGGAAAAAAATATAGCAATAGAAATAAATAAAAAATTCTCGTCAAATATCAAATCAGTGGATGACGAAAACCCACTAATAGACTTTAAATCTATCCGTGGCTACGGAGGAACAGCAATTCTGTGGCAGAAAGATCTAAACAACACAGTTGGGAATTCTCGTATTCAAGTGATAACAATAAACAGCAGTCCAATTGCAACATGCTTAATTAATGCCTATATGCCATCTGCACAGAGTAGTGGGGACATTGAATATAAAGATACATTAGATCATGGAAGTAATATTTAGATCCCATATCCATTATTACTTCCATGATTAGATCAAATCTCCGAAATTATGGGGTATACTGTAGAGAAACATACCAGATAATTTTATGTGGTGATATGAATGCGTCTTTACATCGTGACAATAGGAAACGGGACACTGTCTTTGGAGAATTCAAAAACATAAACAATCTCCATATACCAGATGGTTATCCAATAAAGCCAACCTTTTTTCATCACAATGGCAAATATACAAATTGACTATTTCTTGTTTGATGAAAGAATTATACAGCAATCAAATCCAAATGTGAAAATAGCTATGAGGCATCCTACAAATACCTCTGATCATACTCTAGTCACTGCAAATATTGCTCTAAAGGTTGAAAGATGTTCTCTACGACCTGTCAAAATATATACAAGGCCAAACTGGAGAAAATGCGACAAAAGCCTCTACAAGTCAACTATTGAAAGTAGTCTAGACAATACATCTGGAGAAAAGAAATTCTCGGGTACCGTAGAATCACGTATACAAAAATTGGAATTAACACTTCATAAAGCTGGTACAAAATCTATTCCGAGCTACAGGAAGCTGAAAAAACTAAAATCTGTTGGAAAGGCATATGGAATAGCAAAATTAGCCAAGCATCTAAAGAAGCAAAGTCTGCACATAGGAACTGGATAGATAAAACCAACAAAAATCAGGATGCAGATCAAGAAAAGCTGGCTCTCAAAAACAAAAAACGTCATCTGAGACAACTACAGAGACAGGCACATGCATCAAAGAAGGAAAAGTTCATAAATGAAATCATGCAAGCTTCAGAAAAAGACAGCAAAACATTCCATAAATTAATAAAGCAACAACGATCTAATCATTCATCAAATACTGACGTTCTTTACATTGGAAATGAGAAATTTGAAGGAGAAAGTATTCTAAAAGCATGGACAATACATTTCGAAAAACTCGGAACACCAAATCATGACAAAAATATCTTTGACCTGGAACGCTTCCACTTGGCTAAATTGCAAAATGACATCATTTTTGAAAATCAACATTCCAAAAAAGAAATTAAACAAGCAACACCTGAAGAAGTTAAAAGTGCAATTAAGAACCTAAGCACCGGCATCAGACGAAAATGGTATATGTTCTGAACATTACAAATATGCTGTAGATGAATTATCAGAAGAAATCGCAAGCATAATCAATGATATTTTCTCCGATTTGGATGTTCCGAAAAATCTAAAAAATGGTTTATTAACACCTGTTCTTAAAAAGAAGAAGGATAAAACCGTACCTGGAAATTACAGGGGAATTGTTGTAACAAGTATCTTTTCTAAAATCTTTGAATCAATCGTTAAAGGAAGGCTAGAATATGAGCTACTACCATCACAAAATCCATTACAGAGAGGGTTTACAGAAGGCGCATCAAGCCTCTTCGCAGCCTTTATTACAACTGAAACTATTCTAATATATCGTCTTCTTCAAATATTATTAGAACTTGTTGCACTGGATGCAGAAAAGGCATTTGACACCCTGAGTCATGAGATCATGTTAAATAAGCTTTATCATGATGGAATTGAGGGAGATATGTGGATCCTACTACGGAACATCTATCAAGATCTGTCTCTCAAAATCAAGTGGAATAATGAAACATCAGAAAGTATCAATATCATGCAAGGGGTTCGTCAAGGAGCAAAATTATCATCTCTGCTATACAAGCGATACAATAATACCATTCTCAATGCAATATCCAGTAGTAATCTAGGCGCAAAAATAGGCAACATACAAGTAGGCTCTCCTACATGTTCGGACGATATTGCCTTACTGGGTGAGCGGTCAGATTTACAGGCAATGCTCAATATTATAGACTTCCACACTAAAAGAGACATGGTTAAAATTAATCCAGACAAATCAGAGATAATGTGCGTATCTAAAGGATTAAAGCAACAAACGCATTCATACAGCTTCAATGGAAAAGAAATAAAAAGAGTAGAAAAGCTGAAGCATCTAGGTATCACCAGGGCAACAAATGGCAAAGTCAACTTGGACGAAAGGCTAAAAACTGGCCGGCAAACTATATATGCCTTGCTAGGTTCTGGCCTACATGCCAGAACAGGAATGTCACCGCTGGTACTTAAAAAGATCTGGAAAACATATGTTGTCCCCGCTATCTTTATGGACTCGAAGTACAAATATGCATGAAAAAGGATGTATCTGAACTAGAAAAGTTACAGAGGAAAATGTTCAAACAATTTCAATGTCTATCAGATAGGACAGCATCTGCTTCAGTATATATACTAATAGGAGCTGAACCCATAGAATCGGTACTGGACAAAAACATGCTAGCCTTATTTCTCTCAATTTCTCGCCTAGATGGCTCAATAGAACATCAAATCCTAGAATGGGAACTAGAAATCAGCACAGAATTTGACAATTCTTTCATCTGTCGTATAAGCAAAATTTTACAAAAATATCAACTCCCAACAGCAGAAGAAATTATGAAAAATCCTCCATCAAAATATATTTGGAAAAAAACAACTTCAAAAAGCCATAAATGATTACTGGTCTTCAATTTGGACAGAAGAATGTAATACAAAATCAACACTCAAACATTTATCGTTGCAAAATAATCCGGTAAATAATCCGCATAACATTTGGAAATGTGTTCGAAATAATCAATATGACATCAAAAAAGCGGAATTGAAATGTAAGCTAGTAACTGGTACCTACATGCTTCAAAGTATAAAAGCAAAATTCAGTAAAAATATAGTACTGCCTGACTGTAAGCTATGTAAGGACAATGATGAAACCCTTGAACATTTTCTCCTGGAATGTACTAGGCTTGATGTACGACAAAAATGCATGGCGAAGCTAGTCAACAAGCTAAGAGAGATAGAAGGGGGTGGTACAATCGACGTCAGTAATGATGAAATACTGATGGAAATTATACTGGATTGTTCTAAGACAAATATACTGAATAATCAGCCAATGGACAAGCTACTGGATATAGAAAGGCAAACACAAGATCTTTGCTACCAGTTACATATAAAGCGAACAAAACTTTTATGTGACATCAAGTAAAAGAAATGTATGAAGGCTCTAATTATTTTAGATTTTAACTTTTATAAATCTAAAGTATATATTTAAATACTGAAATAGCAAATAAGTCTTACTAAAATGTTCTAGATTTTAACTGTTAAAGTTTTCAAGTAACTTATAACACCGAAATCGTAAATATATGGTGTGTACTGTCTGCATGGGATGCCAAGCTAACTAGTACACTCTATAATATCTTCAAATCAAGAGCAATATCCAATATAGTCTGTACAGTCTGCATGGGATGCCAAGCTAACTTGTATCAGTCTATCAAGAAGTGCGTGATTTATACTTTTAATGATAGCCTTGGCAGGGCACTTATAGTTTTATTAAATAAGCTGTAAATAACATTTTTATCATAATATAGTGGTGAACGCTATTGCCGCAATAGTTCTGTGTACATTTCTTATCGTGATATTGTATTTGCAACTTGTGCTGTGTACATTTTTATTGTGATACAAGTGGTGAACATTAGCTGCATACAAGTTTTTACCGTGATATCGTGTTGATTCTTATTACCGCAATTGTGATGTGTACATAATATTTTTAACTTATTATCGTCGTAATATTTTAAGACTTTTAAAATATTTCTTTTAGTCGTACATATTTTTAATGTAAATATAAAGATATCCGCAATCTCGGTGTGTAAATTAAATTGCTCATCCGATAAGTGGAGTGCTCCGATTAAACGGAGGTGAATACCTGTACAGAACAGAACAGAACACTGTATAAATATATAAAAATACATTGAGACATCATCACAGGGGTAAAGCTGATGACCGTAACTGCATTCACGGTCATCCCAAGATGTCGGATGAAAAATTAGGTCAGTTTCTGTATTGTCTGTTAAAGTGTTTCTATATCATTTTCTTTACAAATCATACATTGAAACGATGTAAATTTATAAAAGAATCACTCGGAAATCACTAATTACTTCTGAGAAATGTGCATGAAACGGGAAATTCGATTTGAAAAAATCGCCAAGATGACCGTAAATCACAATCGAGATGACCGTAACAGAATCAGCGATTCATAACAAGGCTGACCGTAACAGCTTTTAAGATGACCGTAATTTGTAAATGATGACCGTAACTTTTAAAGGATGACCCTCAATTCTAAGAAATATCCGTAATTATACAAATATCTTTTTGTATGAAATGATTGCCAAAAGACATGCAAATGAACAGGAAGGGAAAACATGTCACAAAAGCGCGATAAAATGACACCTTACAAGCATAATAAAAAAAAAATGGGGTGCACAGCCTTCAACTGCTCGACAAAAGATTTTTGTTTGTTTCTGGGATTGCTTTTAATGACATATAATAAATACACATTTTTAAAAATGCCAAAAAATTGCATGTACACCCATTGATAATTATATCGTCTTTCATTTTGTCGTGCAAATAAAATAACAGAAACATTTTGAAAATATCATTCGAATAAACTAGTGAAGGTGAGCTCCAGCAAAGTAGATCCTTAAAATAGTATTGTACGAAAAGCGTATCACAAGGCGGAACGTTGTCAATTTGTATATATACAGACATGTCATTCATACAGTCAGGATTCTACTTCTTCAAAATTATCTCCCCATTACGCCAGTTCATGCCCACAATCGTAGAAATGGAAGCCATTGTAGGGATGACGCTCTGCCAAATTTGCTCTTGAAAACTGATAAATTTATTCACATAGCACCATTACGATCGATCGTTATATGTCAGTTATATTTTAAAAGACAAATGTATCTACTAGCTAATGAGCATTAGTTAATGATCTTGTCTGCATTGATTCAACTTAAAAATATTGTCTGTTCGGATGTCAGATGGAATTTTTGAAAATTCTTAAGCATTTAAAAAAGTTCTAATTAAATATTTCGTGGAAGGGCAGACTAAACATTTTCAGTGGTTGAAGATTATAAACCCTAGTTATCACACACAAGAAAATCATATTTTTTCGAAGATATCCATTTTCATCATCCAAATTAAAAGACTGTCGTCAAGTACTTTTAGAAAAAATAGCTATTCGAACACACCTACTCTGTTTTTGTGATTCATTAGATAGGTATCTCACTTGACCCATATATTTCATCTTTTCGTACTGTCATTTTTTAACGTTCCGTAGACAGGAAAATTTCTGAACTAAAAGATTGATATGTTCTCCGTCCGTGATAAAAAAACTAGAGGCTCTAAAGAGCCTGTGTCGCTCACCTTGGTCTATGTGCATATTAAACAAAGGACACAAATGGATTCATGACAAAATTCTATTTTGGTGATGGTGATGTGTTTGAAGTTCTTACTTTACTGAACGATTTTGCTTCTTACAATTATATCTATAATGAACTTTGCCCATTAGTAACAGAGAACTATATTTGGTAAAAATTTACATAAATTTACCAAATTAATGAAAATTGTTAAAAATTGACTATAAAGGACAATAACTCCTTAAGGGGTCAATTGACCATTTAGGTCATGTTGACTTATTTGTAGATCTTACTTTGCTGAACATTATTGCTGTTTACAGTTTATCGCTATCTATAATAGTATTCAAGATAACCAAAAACGGCAAAATTTCTTTAAAAATTACCAATTGGTGGGCAGCAACCCAACAACCAGTTGTCCAATTCATCTGAAAAATTCAGGGCAGATAGATATTGACTTGATTAACAATTTAACTTCTTGTCAGATTTGCTCTAGATGCTTTGGTTTCATAGTTATAAGCCAAAAACTGCATTTTACCCCTATGTTCTATTTTTAGCCGTGGCGGCCATCTTGGTTGAATGGCCAGGTCATCGGACACATTTTTCAAACTAGATACCCCAAAGATGATTGTGGCCTAGTAGTTTCAGTGGAGATTTTGTAAAAGATTACTTAGATTTATGAAAAATGGTTAAAGATTGACTATAAAGGGCAATAACTCCTAAAGGGGTCAACTGACCATTTTGGTCATGTTGACTTATTTGTAGATCTTACTTTGCTGAACATTATTGCTGTTTACAATTTATCTCTATCTATAATAATATTCAAGATAATAACCAAAAACAGCAAAATTTCCTCAAAATTACCAATTCAGGGGCAGCAACCCAACAACCGATTGACCGATTCATCTGAAAATTTCAGGGCAGATAGATCTTGACCTGATAAACAATTTTACCCCATGTCAGATTTCCTCAAAATGCTTTGGTTTTTGAGTTATAAGCCAAAAACTGCATTTTACCCCTATGTTCTATTTTTAGCGGTGGCGGCCATCTTGGTTGGTTGACCAGGTCACGCCACACATTTTTTAAACTAGATACCCCAAAGATGATTGTGGCCAAGTTTGGATTAATTTGGCCCAGTAGTTTCAGAGGAGAAGATTTTTGTAAAAGATTACTTTAATTTACGAAAAATGGTTAAAAATTGACTATAAAGGGCAATAACTCCTAAACGGGTCAACTGACCATTTTGGTCATGTTGACTTATTTGTAGATCTTACTTTGCTGAACATTATTGCTGTTTACAGTTTATCTCTATCTATAATAATATTCAAGATAATAACCAAAAACACCAAAATTTCCTCAAAATTACCAATTCAGGGGCAGCAACCCAACAACCGATTGACCGATTCATCTGATAATTTCAGGGCAGATAGATCTTGACCTGATAAACATTTTTATCCCATGTCAGATTTCCTCAAAATGCTTTGGTTTTTGAGTTATAAGCCAAAAACTGCATTTTACCCCTTTGTTCTATTTTTAGCCGTGGCGGCCATCTTGGTTGGTTGACCAGGTCACGCCACACATTTTTTAAACTAGCTACCCCAAAGATGATTGTGGCCAAGTTTGGATTAATTTGGCCCAGTAGTTTCAGAGGAGAAGATTTTTGTAAAAGATTACTTTAATTAACGAAAAATGGTTAAAAATTGACTATAAAGGGCAATTACTCCTAAACGGGTCAACTGACCATTTTGGTCATGTTGACTTATTTGTAGATCTTACTTTGCTGAACATTATTGCTGTTTACAGTTTATCTCTATCTATAATAATATTCAAGATAATAACCAAAAACAGCAAAATTTCCTCAAAATTACCAATTCAGGGGCAGCAACCCAACAACCGATTGACCGATTCATCTGAAAATTTCAGGGCAGATAGATCTTGACCTGATAAACATATTTACCCCATGTCAGATTTGCTCTAAATGCTTTGGTTTTTTAGTTATAAGCCAAAAACTGCATTTTACCCCTATGTTCTATTTTTAGCCGTGGCGGCCATCTTGGTTTGTTGACCGGGTCACGCCACACATTTTTTAAACTAGATACCCCAATGATGATTGTGGCCAAGTTTGGTTTGATTTGGGCCAGTAGTTTCAGAGGAGAAGATTTTTGTAAAAGTTAACGACGACGGACGACCACGACGGACGACGGACGACGACGGACGACGGACGACGGACGCCGGACGCCAAGTGATGAGAAAAGCTCACTTGGCCCTTCGGGCCAGGTGAGCTAAAAATCGGAGGTTATGCATTTTCTACATCCAACTTTAGATACTATATATAAAAAAGAAGATGTGGTATTATTGCCAATGAGACAACTATCCAGAAAAGACCAAAATG
This sequence comes from Mytilus edulis, assembly GCA_019925275.1. NCBI lineage: Eukaryota > Metazoa > Mollusca > Bivalvia > Mytilida > Mytilidae > Mytilus > Mytilus edulis. Next base: position 24,462,963 of record CM034349.1, read on the forward strand.
ACACAAACATTAACAACTATAGGTAACCGTAAGGCCTTCAACAATGAGCAAAGCCCATACCGCATAGTCAGCTATAAAAGGCCCCGATAAGAACCATGTCGTCGACTTTATATCTTATTGTTTTGCATTACTATGTAATAGATACATTGAAAACTTATGCAAATGGTGTTTTTAAAATAAGAAAATTGTCGTTTTATTTGTTTCTATTAACTTTTTAAAATTTTGTTACTATATCAAACATTACAGTTTACATTTATCGCTTTCTCGATAAACACAGAGCTTCGATTCTTTTGTTCTATTTCAAAAGTGTTTCCGCCTGCATATATCAAGACAAATTAAGATTTTAATCTGCTTCATCTGGAATCATACACATGGGCTCGATTACCAAATATTCGTATGTATTATTAATGTTTTTAATACTCCATTTATTGGCATTATGTTTTTCTGGTCTGTGCGTACGTTCGTCCGTTCGTCTGTTTGTTTGTCCGTTTGTCCAGCTTCAAGTTAAATAAAATTGAAACTTAGTACACATTTTCCCTATGGTATGATCTTTTTAATTCTAAAGCCAAATTACAGTTTTATCCCATTTTCATAGTCCACTAAACATAGAAAATGATACTCCTGAACGGTAAAAGTCAAAATCGCCATTATTGAACTTGACCTTCATTTAGTTGTTAGTAACAACATATTAAAATTTTAAAAGCTTTGGTTGAACGGTTCATGAGTTAATGCACGGACAACATTTGATTGCCGCCCGCCCGCCGTACATCCCCAAAGCAATAACCGACATTTTTGTCACATCGACAACCTCAACAAAAAAGCTTTGAATACAATACGGATATTTCTTAAAATTGATGGTCATCCTATAAAAGTTACATCCTATACAGTCAGTCTTTACAAATTACGGTCATCTTTTTACCAATCACGGTCATCCTTGTTTTATGTTACGGTCATCTTGAAAATATTTTGATTATGATTTACGGTCATCTTAACGATTTTTTCAAATCGAATTTCCCGTTTCATGCACATTTCTCGGAAGTAATTAGTGATTTTCGAGTGATTCTTTTATAAATTTACATCGTTTCAATGTATGATTTGTAAAGAAAATGATATAGAAACACTTTAACAGACAATACAGAAACTGACCTAATTTTTCATCCGACATCTTGGGATGACCGTGAATGCAGTTACGGTCATCAGCTTTACCCCAGTGATCATGCAAAACTAAATATACCACATGATCCTACATGGTTGGCCACTTATGGAATACGGTATTGAGAATATTGTGTCATGTTCCCAGACTAAACCAAGACAGAGACTAATAATGTAATCGGGACCCTAATACTGGGCGCGAACGTGTAGGGTGCGAACGTGTAGGGTGCGAAAATGTATTGGGCGCGAACGGACCTGATACCAATACTGGGGAGGTCTAAAACGCGGAAATTGAAAACGCGGAAGAGAAAAATGAGTGTATTATGACTGATATCTTTGGAACCACTAAAGCTAAATTAATAAATAAAACTGATTTTGAAAGCTAATATAATAGTCTATAAGATAAAATATTTGAATATGTTTTTTTATTGAAAAGTTGACCGGAAGACTTTCTTAGTGTGACTCTGGCAACACATTTTTGAACATTAAAACTTAAATTCACAAAAAAGCATATAACCCGGTCAAAGTCTGTAAATTGACTCTTAAAGATATTTAAATGAATAATAATATGATATAAAGAACAAAATAAATATATTACTATAAAAGGGCAAAAAGTTGACCAGAAGGCCCCCTTGTACACAAATATTGAAGTGAAATTTTCAACTTTGAATTAAAATTCACAAAAATATAAAAAGCCCGGTCAAAGTCTGTCAATTGACTCTTAAAGACATTTAAATGACAAATAATATGATATAAAGACAAAAATAAATATATTACTATAAAAGGGCAAAAAGTTGACCGGAAGGCCCCTTGTACACAAATATTGAAGCGAAATTTTCAACTTTTAAATAAATTCACAAAAATATAAAAAGCCCGGTCAAAGCCTGTTAATTGACTCTTAAAGACATTTAAATGACAAATAATATGATATAAAGACAAAAATAAATATTTTACTATAAAAGGGCAAAAAGTTGACCGGAAGGCCCCCTTGTATACAAATATTGAAGTGAAAGTTTCAACTTTTTAAAATTCACAAAAATATAAAAAGCCCGGTCAAAATCGAGAACATATGAGAAAATGATTTAGAAATATATAAATACATACCTCGCGGTTCCAAAGATATTAGTTATAATACACTCATTTTTCATTTCCGCGTTTTTTATTTCCGCGTTTTAGACCTTCCCCCTAATACTTTTACAATTTTGTACACTAATCACGTGACATTAAAAATGGTAGACCTATTTGGAAAATCTTAAATTCTTATTTCCTTTTATTGATAATACCATGTCGAGTCAACAAAAGAAACTTCAGTTTGCCCCATTCAGTAGTTTTCTTGATGCTGGTTTCTGGCACAAATTATCCGAAAATAAACTAAATGTTTATGGTTTGGATGAAACCCCTAAGTTCATCAATGGATTTTATTATAACGGTAAGTGAAAAATTATCGGAAATATGTCTGGGAATAATATATTTTTTTATACAAAATATCTACTTTAATATGAGGCATGCAGGCATTACCTGTAAATGGGGACGAAGTCTGTATGAATTATTTTTTTGTAACTTAGTATTTGTTAAAAAAAAGAAACGGAAATACCGTAACGTTTCCGATTTTGGTTCTGTTGTTAGGGATTTTAGTTGTGACGTTATTTAAATTATGACGTCATATGCAATGTAAACAAAGAAACGCTATCATCAGGTAACGTTTTTTCATATCAAGGAATTAATAAAAATGAAATTGGTATTGCGCGTTCCTTCCTATTTTATACTAGACTGATAAATATATATTTTACTCAAAGTTTCATACAAACGAGACCGGAAAAAGGAAGTACATTGTACATTTCTGCGCCGGTCCGGGATTTTAAAACACGACAAAAAAAATTTGAACGATTTTGAGATCATTAGTACAATGAAAAATTCGGGAAATTTTCCCGAATTTTTTTTTTTATTGAATTTTCTACTGTTATTGGGGACTTCGTCCCCATATTATATGCTTTACTTTTCAACACTACCAGTTAAGTTGTATGTGGACATGGCTAAGAAAGACTCCCTGATATCCCATAATTCCTTGCCCAAAACAATCTTTGACTAATTTACATCATTTTTGGAATCTTCCGATCGTCAATTTCGCATGCCTTTATGACTTCATTTACCAGATAGAAGGCGTGCCTGTACCCCTGCTCTCTTAAAAACTTCCAGCACTTTCATTATATCATCATTCTGTAGGGTAGTATAGAAATAATTTATGTTCTTTAAGCATGGTAAGTACATTGTATGTAATCCTGGGTAACACGAATGACCGAATAACACTTGTGATGACTGAATTACACTTGAAATTTCAATATTATCACATATTAGTGACTTTTAAACATTGATTATCTATACTATTAAACGAGAAGACCTCATTTTGTGTGTCGCTTCTCTTCTTTCCACATTAAATTATTCATCATGTCTCTGTGTCCTATAGGTACCATGCATAGTCGCATTTGTCATCCATTCTTATGATTATACAGTTTGGGTTATTTTGGGAGAAAAACGAAAAAAGGACGTCCGGATATTGTTCCGTCATTGGATATAATTTTAAATCACAATAGACTTCCGGTTTGCGTTTTCTGTATAGGGAAAACGGTACTATTTATTCTGCCATAGGCGACAATACTAACAAATGACTAACATTTTCTAATTTTACCACTTTTAATAACAAAAACCTGGATAAAACAGTTATGTGTGGTGTTAGTACTTTATTACTCTATTTTAAAAATTGAAGCCAAATAGTATCATCGATGTATTTTATAGCTTAAAAATGATTTACAGAAAGCGGATAAGTTCATAAAGATCATTTTAAATTTAATGTTGTACATTGAACATGGCGGCCATTGTGATGTCCATGGTCACCTTATTGGATGTACACACTAAATTTTAAAAGTTTTTTATGAACTTATCTGCTTTCTGTAAATCATTTATAAGTTATAAAATACATCGATAATATACTATTATTTTATAAATAATGCTTAAAAGTCACCAATAATGTACTAATATTAAAATTTAAAGTGTTATATTCGGTCATTACAAGTGTTATTCGGATATTAACAGTGTTATTCGGTCATTCAAGGTACCGAGTTATCTTGATTCCTGTACGAATGAGCATGATGAGGGAGAGTGACCATCTCATTAGATATTAATTTCTCAAATAATTTGTGCAGTGTAATAATAAACTTTTTCACCCGTTTGCTTAATATGTGTTGGAAGTGAAGATGCATACATTTATGTCACATGGTGATGGAAGTCACATTACAGATTCATCTAAAAACTAGAGGCAGATTCAAATGGTTTCTCATGGGGCCCTTTTGTAGGAAAAATCTGGTTGATTATATAGGGAATTACAGAAGCATGGCTGGAGCGGGCCCCCTCTTAGACAGTCACTGGGCCTCCCCCTTACGAAAATTTCTGGATCCACTTCTGAAAACCCTATCCTGGAACTGCTGTATTACAACTACTGTCTAACACAAAATCTTGCATTTGAGTTTTTCTGTTTCTCTACATTCAAGAAGATAAGTTTAATCACATAGCAGTTAGTCTCATTGATAAAACAAGAAGTAAAGTTGAATGGCTATATGGTCTCCATGGTTTCTCTGTAATGAAATATAATTGTTTACATCTTTGTCCTTTGGTCTTTATACATGTTATATATAGTTATATTATTGCAAACATACCATATCTTTTTATTTGAATAATCTTAAAGAAAATGCAATTTAATATTTTCAAAAAGAGGAAATAGTATTACATATAAATTTCAGATATACATATATTTCATTATTTCAAAATAAACTGTTTCAAATTTACAATCTTCACAAGTATGTACATGTTACAGCCAATACAGGTCATCTTTCCTTGTAATCACCAGTTTGATGTAAAAAATATTGTGTGTTGAGGTCAGCTATTTGTGTGAACATTAATACACAAATTACATGAAAAGATGTCCATGGGCGGTTGCCTCTCCTAACTCACTGTTATTATTGTTTGATCAGCATATATAGTTGTATGCATATAAATATGTTAGTGGCAATAAGTTAAATTAGGCACCAAGATTCAATCTTAGATAATAGGGTAATGTTTAGGCAGTAAGTTCATGAAGTTTATTTCCTAACTGATGTTAGGCATTACTGATCATTCCTTTTAAATCCTTAAGATCAGATAACAGCTATAATATATCCGTTTTGTATAGAAAAAATATTTGCACATGTAGATGAAAATACACTATTGTTGATGCAAATGATTTAGGAAAGAAGAAGAAGATTGGAAAAGTTTCATTTTTTAACCCCATGAATAAAACTGTGAAAATGTATAGTTCTTTTATGGTCTCAACATGTTAACGAGAACTTCTAACATTTAAAGAATATGCATAAAAAATTATCCCAGTCACCTCATATCTCCAGAAGCTTTGTTTTATGATTAAACAGGATTGACTCAGTTTATCCTATCTAATCTTGTCTTCTTTTTTGAAAGTTTTCATATAGACATAATAATGTAATCTATGTACATGATGATTTAATGTTTTTTACAATGTGATGTGTGTTTTCATCTAAGTAGTTTGTCTATTGTGTGATCTCCGTCATCACTGAGGTTGTGAGATAAAATCCTTCTACTTGTGAGGAATTTTGACTCAGATCTTAACTGATAAGGATGACCAGTTATCCTATAGAAGGTTAATGTTTCCATGCAATTTTCTAGGCCTCTACTAATAAAAACTGGCTGCCATGCATGGTATAGCCAAGATTGCCAAAAGTAATACTATACACCACCAAACAAACAGACATAAAACTGGCTGCCATGCATGGTATAGCCAAGATTGCCAAAAGTAATACTATACACCACCAAACAAACAGGCATATATTCAAATGCAGAAACAATGAAAACTGAACATTATGTTATAAGATGTATAGTTATAGATTGTAAGCTATGTTCATTATTTTTCAGGTGATCCAGCTGGGTTACCATGCAGATTGAATGTAGAATATTCAGCATTTGATAAGTAAGCTACAATGTATAAATATACCTTCATGAGCTACTTTTTGAGTAAATTGAGGTTCAAATTTCAGATATTTCCTCAAAATATGGATTTGTGGACGCATTTTTCCTATTGATAGAAATGCATAACTTTTTTGGTTTAAAAGATATACATGATATGTTTTTTTGTTAAATTATTTGTAATTTATGCAGTTATATAAATATTGCATATATTTGTACATTTTATTTTTACAAACAATTCAAATTTATCAAATGATTATGAATGTAGGAAAAAAACATCTTTTTTTGCTGTATAATTAATCAAATTTTAAAAAATTGCCCTATTTATCATGTTTATGTTTTCATAAAAATTGGTACACATAATCGTGATAATCTTCTTACGTAATCAAACCAAATGCCATTTTAAAAAAGAGTGGTCCATGAACTTGTTTTCAAGTTAAATCAGTTTGAATGGTAAAAATCAGCCGAAAACTGCAATTTTTTCTGATAAGACACTGTTTGACGTTGCGAAAATAACAATTTACGTTATCAACATGATTGCTTCCTCTGTAACTGTATCGTATGCCCTTAAGAGGAACAATAAATGAAGAGTCAATGATATTTAGTTATGCAGTTTTATCTTATGATGGATCTTATGAAATTAAATGTTACATTTTCATAACATAACATCTAGGCCACTCATTACAGTTTAACATTTGTTTATAATCATACATGTCATGCATGTAGTTTGCATAAAATATATGATTATAGTCAGGTTCTGGTTCTCACAAAGACAAGGCCATGAGTCCTCACCCCTGGACTCATGGAAATCTGTCTGGACTCTGGACTCACCATTTTCAAAACTGGTGAGTCCAAAGATGCATAACGATTGAAATATTTTGAATAAATTGAACACACACACATCGATCATTTTATTGCATAATTTTAAAAAATTTCGGAATTTAATGTTGTTTCATTGCTCTATATATTAGGTTATGGAGGCTAGATGATAAATTATATATAGCAATAAAATGTCTTATTCTTACTGTTGGACTCACCATGGCCAAAAAAAAAAAGTTCCTGGGCTCGCCTTCAAAAATTCTTAGTGAGAACCTTGAGATATAGAGAAGCTGTAAGTGGCAAAATTATTCAAACTGTAAGTCCACTTCCTATAAAAGACAATTAAGTTATTGCCATCTAATGACAGTTTTTAGAGCATCTAGTTTCTCAAAGATGAAATATTTTCTTATATTTTAAAGGGTACCACAAGTTCCATCCAGATGTTTCAGATCACATGGTGTCCTCCATAATATGAACACAATAGACAAATTTAAAGAATGTGATCACAAAGAATTACTAGAAAATGTTGGAAAAAAGGTTTGTTAAGTTTTTTTCCTCTTTACTTTTAGTTCAGATATATAGTAGTTCACTTTTAAGAAATCCATAATGTGTTATGGCATGCATTTGTTATTTCTAACATTGCACTGAATTGCATACTTTTAACTCTAGTCACCTAAATCGTGCTGTTTTTTTTACACCAATTAAATAGCATTAAGTTCCATACACTAGAAACAAATGCTTGTCTTCAACTGAAACAGGATATATATGACCAAAGTACCCAATACTAAAGGCTATAAAACAGTAAGAGGAAAAATATTTTGTTATTTCACATAACAGAACAGCATCTAGTATTATGAAATATGTTAATAGATTTTAATGCTACGAAACAATATTTTTGTGTTGGCTTTTTGTGGAGGAGATTGTAGGTTAGTTCAATGTCAGTTCAACTCACAGACTTTAGAATTGTTATTTATTGCTTCTCAAATAAACTTGTGAACTTTATAAAGAATAAGACTTGTCCATTTGGATTTGAATGCGTTTGGTTTAGTACAAACTGTAAAGCCAAATATCTGTATATCATATTTTAAGGTGGTACCTAACACTACAGGGAGATAACTCTGTGAAATCAGCTAAACGTTTTAATTACGTTGCGTTGTTAAGGGAATATTAAGCTTCTCAATCATCAAAATTAGTGTTTGTCAAACTGCTATATAACCAGTGTAATTTTTCTGATAAATTGGTTGGTTCAAATATTTTGAAATTTTTATAAAAATTTTATAAAAATTAAACGAGCCAAATTATTTTTAGTGAAGGTGTTGGGTACCACCTTAAAACAATATACTAAATTAACATGTAATAATTGCTGATGAACATTAGGCAATCAATCAATCAATTAATCAGTCTCTCTTTAGAATTTATTTCAAGCATAGTTGTATTTTACAGTTAAGTTGAAATTTACTTGTAGGTCTGGGAAGATATTGTGAGCAAGAAAATAGAAGAAGATCCATCACTTTTATCCCGATTTCTGCTATTAACATTCGCAGTAAGTATATTTGAGATTCATAAAGTTAAAAGCTAAAAGATATACAAGCAAATATGCTGAAAATATCTTATAAAATGGAATCTTCTTAACCAATTAGAAAAACAGATTTATTTAATACTATTAGATCTGTTCTTATTTTCTAATACTATTCTTATTGATGGTTGGTTATAAGTCTCATTTGTAATCATACAACATCTTCTTATTGTACTATTATTGGTCAGAGAGTTCCTGATTGTTCTTGTGAAGAAGCTATTCTCATTATCATATCTTTCAACCTAAAACTTTTTTTATTTGATCATCAATGAGGAGTCTTCTTAGTTAAAACATATTTTATTTGCTTAAATATATATGCAAAAATTATGAGAAACAAAACTGAAGTTAATCAAACTTATATAGTCTTCTGCAGATGCAACTCATGTCTACTGTACACAATTTTAGTCCTGGTATCTATGATGAGTTTATATATGCAATAAATTGTGTTTACAATAGATATCACATTAATCTTCAGTTTTTGTAGTTTTTTGTTTTTTTAGGATCTGAAGAAGTATATTTATTATTATTGGTTTGCCTTTCCATGTTTATGTATGCCAGAAGATGTTACTATGGTTACAGATCCTGTGAAGTTACCAGACAGATTAAACAGCCAGCAGGTGAGTTCAGGACACCTTTTTATTAATTGTTTAAAAAGTACAGAACAATTTGGGAATACACTGTGTTTGTTGTCTCTCTTTGACTATATAGTATAAGTGTATTGTAATTTTTCAATCGAAAAATGTCATAACAGTTATTTGAATACTTTAATTAAACTGAAATCATTCTGCTCCTTAGGCATGTCAGGGAATCTTGATTGACAAATAAAATTTGTTGTTGTTGTGTGAAAACTTAGATGTTTTACCTCATGAAGCTACACCACAAAAGGCTTTTCGGCATATGCTAAATTGTAGAAAAATGTATATGAAAATGAGCCATCATACATATCTAAGTTTATGTTATGAGCAAACGAAAGAGGAAAAGACTACCATTATTGCCTACCTGAAATGAATTGCACATCTGCATAAGAGTTATGGCCTATAGAAATATTGATAAAATGCGAAATTGCATTTAAAGCACTCTCATGTGTATAAATCTTGCCAGAGTTTTAAAAAACTTATATTGAGCAAGCGTTAATATGGATATTCCTTTCTGTGTAACAGTTTATTTTGGAGTCCTCCTGTCTGTCAATGTTTCAACTATGTTGATTTCAAAGAAAATTCAGAGACAATTGAATGATTTGGATTGAAACAACTAATACTCAAGTAGTGGGTGTAAATTACAGGATATAAACAATATATGTACTTTGTCAGAAATTTAAAATGCATTTTTCGTCAAGCCTCGCTTTTCATCCTGTTTCTTAAGCTTGTACAAATAAATTTTATACTTTCCAACAATATATATATAACAGGCTATTATTTAAACTTGTAATTATTTTTAATAAATTCCATGTTTATTTGGTATTAAAATGTTTTTTAAAAGTGTTTCATAACACTTCCCATACAATGTATTTTGTATAGATAGTGAAAATGTACTTCTTTCTACTAGAAAGTGTTGTGCGCAGCACAGAACATTGAAGTACAAAATAAACATGGAAGTTATTAAAAATTCAAAAATAATTCCAAGTTTAAATAATAGCCTGTTATACATGTTATATATTGTATATTTATTCATGCAAAAATTTCAATATTTACAATAAAGGGGTATCATGAGCTCTTAGCAAAGCTGCATATTTCAATTTGTTCTTTGTATTCCACTGTCATAGGTTAGGGGAGATAGAAATGTTAAACCCTGCCACAGCCTTCAAGTGCCTGTTCCAAGTCAGGAGCCTGTTATTCATTAGTTGGTGTTGTTTGCTGTCAGTCATATTTTATCATAATAGATTAGTCAGTTATTTTTCTCCTCTGAAATGTTTTAAATTTTGTAACTTTGGGAACTTGTATAGCTTTTTATATGATAAGGATTTTCTCATGGTTGAAGGCCATAAAGTGACATATAGTTGCTAATACAGCATTTTATCTCTTGTGGATATATGATAAGTTGCCTTATATACAATCTCACCACATCTTCGTATTTATTAAATTGAACAAACTGACACTGTATAATAAAATACAAACAAATGAGTACAAGTTTTATTTAGAATATACAGAATCAGGAGATACATTACTTCTTTCTTATAATTTGAATCACAAATTATTTACTTATGATATGACAATTGACCTAATGCAATACTGTTCCTAAATCATTTTTAGGATGTGTATTTTAGCATCTGATTTTCCTTTTCTTTCACCACATCCAACCCACAACTGCATATTGTTGTCAACAATATCAAGAGAATTTGGGAAGATAATACCCTGCCCTTTCATTATACTACAGGAAAGGATCTCTACAGACATTGACAAGACATGTAAGGCATTACAGCTTTTATCAGTCACTATTATATTTCCAGTCGATGTTGTTACTAAACTCATTGCACGAAACACATTGTCAGTTTTATTGATCTTGGGATTGCCCTGATATATCCACTTCAGTTCCCCACCCTGACCCAATACCATCACCCTTGACCTACTTCCAGATATATGATCAATAACCACTATGTCATTGTTAAAATTTGTTTTGATTCTTCCAGGTAGAGTGAATAATCTCTTTCCATGTTCATCATATTCAATACATTTTTTTAAGTTCCATTCATTTGAAGAAGTAAAATCTTGCTGTTGAATTTAGTTCCATCAATAGAATCACCATCACTCTTTCTGACTCCTAATATGATATCATTGTTTCTAGTAACATGAATTCCACGTGTTAGTAATGGTGCCAAGGAGAACAACGGTTTAATAACACCTGATTCTGTTAGAATTTTGACCTCACCTGTTTCAAATAATGAAAGCAAAATTTGATTGTGTGATACTCTGGACATATCAGAAACCATAGTACCAGTTAAACTTATTTTATTGGCACTTATTTTCTCATCAAGACACATCTTGAGCAATATTTGATTTGCAGTATTGCAAACCCATGATTCATGATGGTTTATTATGCACAACTGATCAACAGACTCCAAGTCCGTTGTATAAGACTTCATCACTTTAAAGTCATGTTTTAATTGTTCTTCAGATGCATTGATAGACTTAAGGGATCCAAATATATTCCCCATAATTGATGTTTCAAATTTTCCATAATTAAATTCTAATATTTTGTTTGGTAATGGATTGTCAGAGTCATCTTGTAAATTGCCATCGATCTCTAAATCTGTAGAAACAATAATGTCTCCCTGCTTAGATTCAATCACTGTTTCTAGTTCACTACATTTTGATTGCAGCCTTTTTTCATATGTTTTGAGTTGTTTATCTTTTGTTATCACTAATTCATTCAATGTTTGCTTCTCATTTCTCACTTGACTCCTTAGTCCATTGGCATATTTATGTAATTCACCTTGAATTTCCTTTTCTGTCTCATCTATTTTTTTCATAATCTCATCATAATGTAAGTTTCGTTTTATTTTCACCTGCTGAAGATTTCGGTTTTCTTTTTTGCAATTTGCCAGTTGTTCCGACATTTTTTCATGAAAAGTGGTAATGTTTTTCAACTTTTCTTCACAAACCTTGTCCATAGATTCAAGTTCATGTTTTCTGTGTGTACTGGAAATACATTCTGGGCAAACTAGTATATCACAAGTTTGACAAAACATACAGTAAAGTTTTCCTGCATGTATTTTACATGGTATATTATCTGTTGCTACTGCAAGAAAATCATCCTTTCGGGCTTGAACTGATTTAATGTTGATAACTTCATGTTGAGCGCAGGTTGGTGTGTTCAAATGTATTCTTTTACACTGGTCACACATGTACTGGTTACATTGAACACATGACCATTTAACATTAGTGTTTGTCTCACAAAGTTCACAAGGTTTAGGCATCTGTGCACGTATAATTGATTTAGAAAAAGCCATAATTAAAATGCGAATCCAAAATTCATTCAAGTTGATATACTCCCTGAACAAAATGTTATTTGATTACAAGTATGTGATAAGTATAGATTATTACATGGCATTTTTCATATCAGACCCTTTATCGGCCCAAGGTTATGATATCAGCCCAAGAGCCGCAGGCTCGAGGGCTAATATCATGAACGAGGGCCGATAAAGGGTCTGATATGAAAAATGACATGTAATTATCTTTTTATCATATACTTCAGCAGAAGAAATACAGACAAGAACTATTAAAATTTTATTTTGTTTGTCTTTGCGCTTTCAGATAATATTTACAGCCGACAACCAAAAAAAATCTTATCTTTAATTGTTTTTATTGATATTACAAGCATTTTATTTATCTTGTCACAACAACTATCATGTTCTTCAATAATATTGTTACCTCATTTATGTCTTTCAAAACATTTTTAACTTAATTTATTTTTGCTCCTCAACCATTTTGTGATAAGTCTTATCACTTGCTGTTTTCTGCGTTCTGTTGTCGTTTCAAACAAATTTTTGAAAATGCACGAAGTTGCATGTGATAAACGTCACAGAAATTAACGGAAAGGCATGTGATAACATTCCGGAAGCAGTCAATAAAGGTACCTTTATCAGCCCGCTATGGAGTTTCTTAGGAATCTGATCAATAAACCTAGTAATCTTTTCATAGCCTTTTGATATTTTCAAATGTTATTGAACTGTAAATTTTAGTAATATTTTATTCAAGTATATGATAAGAGTGAGTTCATCCCAAATAAACACTGTAGATTGTTTAATTCTAGTAATGGGAAATGGTTAATTTAATTAAACTTGATTTGTGAAATTACCATACTATGCATCTTGTTTAAAATAAAATAGAATAAGTATGAAAATAATAACATAAACATTTTATTAGTATAATATTTATAAATCATATTTTCATTGTTTGCATTTTCATGTTTTCATATGGATGTTCATAGATATTTTCACCTATAAACTAAAGTTTGGTTGAGGCAAACTTAAGTTAGAGAACAGAAACCAACTTAAGAGGTACAGACGGACAATGGTAACACTTAATGCCCCCTCTCTTACTTTGGGGGCATAAAAACATAAACAAAGGGGCTAAACTAATTTTTGACAATGATTTTTTACCTGAAATATATAGCAGAATTTGAAACACTATACCTCTGACTGTAAAGTGGATTAATCCATGTTAAAATTCTATTGGTAGTGAAGACTGAAGACTTATGTTCTGAATACAATGGATATCACCTATTTCCTTTTTCAAGGAAAATTAGTGGTAAAAATATGATATCATTCTATCTGTATCACATCAAGAACAATAACAGTACAAAGATCACATCTAAATATAGATCTATATTAAAAGTATTTTATTTTGAGTAAGGAAGTAATAATTGATAGTCATCTTATAAGTCAAGCCTGTGATTTTTCTTAAATCACTCCTTCTGAACTTTTAAGTGGTTTTAGGTAATTTCATTTACAATTCTGACCCACTTGCAATTAAACTGTTTAACTGGTAAGATATTGTAACCAAAAACATTTTTGTTTACAGTCTATTCCAAATAAAATAGTTTTACTAACACTTTACTTAAACCACTTTCACCTACAGTCAGAGGTATAGTGTTTCAAATTCTGCTATATATTTCAGGTAAAAAATCATTGTCAAAAATTATTTTAGCCCCTTTGTTTATGTTTTTATGCCCCCAAAGTAACAGAGGGGGCATTAAGTTTTACCATTGTCCGTCTGTACCTCTTAAGTTGGTTTCTGTTCTCTAACTTAAGTTTGCCTCAACCAAATGTTATGAAACTTATACACAATGCCTATTACCACAAAAAACAGATCAAGTTTGAATTTTAGTGGTGTCCTTTTTAGCTCACCTTCCCCGAAGGGCCAAGTGAGCTTCTCTCATCTCTTTGTGTCGGTTGTTGTTGTCATCCATCGTCCTTAAGTTTTACAAAAATCTTCTCTTCTGAAACTGCTGGGCCAAATTAAACCAAATTTGGCCACAATCATCATTATGTATCAAGTTTTTAAAATGTGTCCGATGATCCCTCCCGCCATCCAAGACGTCCAACATGGCTAAAAACATAGGGGTAAAATGCAGTTTTTGCAGGCTTATACTTCTGACACTAAAGCATATTGAGCAAATCTGACATGGAATTAATTGGTTATCAGGTTGAGATCTATCTGCCCTAAAATTTTCAGACATATCAGACAACCCGCTGTTGGGTTGCTGCCTCTGAATTTGTAATTTTATGAAAATTTTGCAGTTTTTGGGTTATTAGAGTTATGCCCCTTTACAAATTTAAATATTGCTGAATATTTCATTTCAGTTTTCAAACTTTAGTTTGCCATAACAAAATAAACTGAAACACAATTGCTGAATTCTTTGTTTCTGTTATGATACTGAATTTTGCCTCAACCAAATGATATGAAACTATTAGTTTTGTGGTACTAAGCATCTTGTGTATCACAAAATTCAAATTAGGAACATATTTGGGTATTGTCACTTTTACTGTTTTTGGTTTATGTTCCTTTATTAGAGTTTATGCAAGCTGGGACATCAACTGTTTCCCATGGACACATTCCCTATTATTACTGTTTAACTTGTAACTGGAAATTTGTACAGTTATTTATGGTTATTTTACTATTTCTAGACATGACATGTTTAATATTTAAATTAAATGTTAATGTTCCCTGAACATGTTCTTTTTACCAATATCTTTACATGCAGTTCTTCGTTCATGTCTCTCAGCAATTATTTCTTTGAAAGTATGAATCATAACAATTGTCTTAATAATTGCAAGAAACTGCAGCTGCTTCTGTGTTTAATGAAAACAATTTAATTCTAATTGGACCAGAAATAAATTTAGAACCCTTTTTTTTTAAAGATTTTTTTTTACATGAATGTAGGCTGTTGAACTTCACAAATTGAAGATATTTATTTTTGATTGATTTAAATGTGTTTTCTTCATTTCAAGCAAAAAGCAACCCAAATCATTTAGACCTATGGAAAAGAGAGAGAAAAGGTATGCTCAATAAATCTTATTTGTACATTGTATTTTCTAGTATTACGAAGAAAACTTTATATTTTCTCATTTTAGATATCAGAGCTGATAGCAGAATATGATAAATTTCAAAGTACATCAACAGAATTTGTTGGATATTTTATTATAGTACAGACTAAAGACAGTGTTGTTGTGGATCACCTTAAAAATGTGGAATCTTATTCCAAAGATACATGTAAGGTCAGTAGAAAAACTGAGGACAAATAAAAGATACATATATGGAGCATGTGCATGATTCGTTCAATAATGTATATAAAATCTTATTTTATCTCTATCTCTTCTCACAGGTTTCTCAAATGTCCAAAAGTCCATTACTCAAAGAAATACAATTCTAGTCTCTAGAAAAATTTGAGCAGTTCTTTTTTTTTATAATTTGATACTTATTATACTAAGACTTTCATAAAATGTATCTAATCATGTATAAATGTAAGTGACCCAAGCGACAAAGCACTGCTCTATTAAGCATAACAACTTCTCCCTATCACATGTATCAGTTGAAAAAGAGAAGTCACTTCTACCCTTGATTCTGAAGATGCATGAGCCATCCTCTTGTAAGCCAGAGGCCAAAGTGTCACAAACAATTATTTAGACCTTTTTGTTTCTTGTTTTTATATCTTATAATATTTTTTTATAGATATTTTTTGGTTTTGCTGACCCATGTACATTAGATAGTAATCCAGGATGGCCTCTTAGAAATTATCTGTTGTATATAAGTTACCACTGGTAAGTTTATATAGATTAGATATAAAGCAACCTTAAATTAAGTACTATTTTAATATGAAGAACTACTTTTATTGCAAATGCATTAATACACAGAATTGGCTTTTCAGCTTAATACTCAATTCTATATAGTAAAATCCATATTTCATGTACACTGAATTGGCTTTTCCACTTCTTACCCTATTCTAGACAGTAAAACCCGCATTTATGTAGACCCAGCTTCTAATACAATACCATAATCTCTATTTGAATGCAAAATAAACAAATTAGTCTATTTATTTTATGATTTCAGCGTAAAATTTCATAAAACATCTCGTTTCTGTAGGGCTTTCCTGATTGCCAAAATTATCGTATTTGTCCGATTAGAATCAAAATGATTTATGTCAGATCTAGATTTCTATTTCATTTAACCATGGTTTGGTCATTTATGTTCATAATTTACCACTAGCTATTGCTCAGGATAAAATTATCAAATATAAATGCCCTCCTTATATTTAAATAATTGCAAATGAACAGCTGCCATGAATCATTCCAATATTCAAATGAAATTTCTTTATGCATGAACTCTTGCACCTCATAATTATGTTGTCTCAAAAAGTAATTACACAACTGTTTACTATATACCAATGAACATTTGTAGAATTTGTATTCACTTATCCTTTGGGGCATACACTGATATATACTTGTTGATTTTTGTTAACCATTCTTAAGTATGCATTCTCAGATTTCCTTAAACTACAATCTTTCCACACCTCATTTACATTGTGTTTTTTATGCAGACTGAGGGGAAATTTAGTGTTACCAATGAGAGTCCTTCTGTCTGTCCCAATTTCTTTGCTGCAATCGTACTTAACTTTTTACTCATCCAAATTTCATGAAACTCAAAAGATTTACTGAGAACCAAAACTTGCATTTGGGCAGTGAGTCATTTGATGTTCTAGAGTGATGGCCCTTTTTTTTTATGTCATTACTGTTACTTAAGTTTTCCTTGTCTAAATTTATTAAAACTCATTTACAGTGCTAAGATTCAAAACACGCAGATAGAGTTTCAGCACTTTATTGTAAGTTTTTCTCATCCAAATTTTATGAAACTCATAAACAAAGTTCAAATATAGGCAGTTAACCATTTAACATTGTAGAGTTATGCCCTTTATAACTTGGAAAATTGAAACATGTCCTTTCTTTTATTTTTTTACGTTATGTATATGATTTGTATAACCTTTTATTTCATATTTCCCGATTTTTCAGCACTTTATTATTTAATTTGGTGTTTTTCAGGGGAGATAAGTTTAAAAATGCTGAGATTTTATGTTTCCGTGATAGAAGTAAAGATGGAGTCAGAGACGTATCACACAGTATTATTCTAACTCTAAATATATCCTCAACAAAGACACTTACTGGTTTGTATCAAAGTATAACAGACAAATATCATGTTTGATAAAAAAAAATCAAGCTTCAAGACTTAGTTTAGAATATGATAGTTACCTTGGTAGAAAAATACAATTTCTCATCCCATTTTGTTTATGTTTAAGATTAAAAATGGTTTTCAAGGTGAACGCATTGTCAAAATGAATTTATTGCACAATGGGTGATAAAATGGCTTGTTCTAGCAGTAACTTAAAACAAATTTACATAAATCTTTTATTACTTTATGTTGTTGGGCTGCTGCATTTTTTACATTTTTCCTACATATAGGTTTCAATTGACACAATTTGAGCAAGAATTACTTCGCTTTTGGTGCCATGTTGGAGCTCTTTGTGCCCAAACCTAATTAAATCCCCCAAATTCCACTTGTTAAACTGACCACTAGACTTTGAACAATTTTAATTTCTTTTAGCCTTGCTTAATTCCTTACCATGTTCTAATGAGGATATTTTTATTTGTACCACATATTTTAATTTGCTTAGCCTAATAAGAAAATAAACTATTTAGCCTTCTAAGATGGCGAGTAAGGGGAATAACTCCAACTCATATTCAATCACAACTAACATATTATCTATATCTCCCTCTGTTCAAACTGAGACAGTGTGCAATACTATGGATTCATTTTTATTTGTCATCGAATACATTTTGTGGATTTCATGGGTAAAGGTATATCAGGAGTTTCATCTTTTCAACAAATCACAATATCTATAGACTTGTACTGAGAATTTGTCAAAAATTTAATCAAATATCCATGAATAATGCTTGCTCAAACCACAGTATTTACATATACTTGTACATGATAATCATTTAATTTTGTTTTTTCCTTTATTGTTTACACATTTCTTTGCATTGCATGAAAAACTAATGACATTCTTTTTCTCAAACCACAGTATTTACATATACTTGTACATGATAATCATTTAATTTTGTTTTTTCCTTTATTGTTTACACATTTCTTTGCATTGCATGAAAAACTAAATGTACTTTTGATAGAAATACAGAATCTATGATATCTAAAAATGCTTCTATTTGTTCATAGAGTGTCCAAAAAGTGTTGGTTGGGAGAAAAATGAAAGACAGAAACTTGGTCCAAGAGTTGTCAATCTAAGTTCAAGCATGGATCCTGTCAGGTTTGTGTTTAATAACTACACAATGGAATGTAACAGGGTGATGTGTTAAGAAGGGATGTTGGACCTTTATCAGGACTTCAGGATTGGGTGTTTAAAGCTCGGGATTTTGGGATTGATCCTTTTGGGATCTGGGAATTCTTTTTTTCAAATTTTGGGATGTCAGGATTTTAATTTCTTTAAATTCAGGACCTCAGGATTTCATGTTTTAAAGCCTGGCATTTCTGGACCAGGACCCCTCCAACCCACCCTCTAAGAACATATTTGATGGTTTACTATTAGAAAACTTGCCATATTAAAGTTAATCCCAAATTCCCAACATCCAATTATTAATGTTTTTTATAAAACTATTTTGCAGGGTATTTAGAATAAAAATTTGTCTTTACACAAAAAAATCTTCATTTCACCATTCTGAATGGACAATATGACAGTGTTAGGCAAAACATGCTCAGCCAAAAAGATCATTAAAAATCCTATGAATTATACAATACAAAGTAAAATTCTGGTTAAAATAAGATGGATAATTTATGACTGTTTTTAAAACCCGATACTTATATTTGGAACCTGAATTTGTAAAAGTATATTTTTCTTTTTTCTTTAGATTATCTGAATCTGCAGTTGATTTGAATTTAAAGCTAATGAGATGGAGGCTATTACCTGAACTTGACCTTGAGAAGGTTGCTGGAACAAAATGTTTATTACTAGGTGCTGGAACTTTAGGATGTAATGTAGCTAGATGTTTAATGGTAATAATAGCTCAGTTAAAAAATACTTTTACTGAGAGATTATGTAAATAAAATTCAAAACTGTTAAAAAGGAAGTAAATAAAATTTATATGGAAGACGCAAACATTTAAATAAGGAACTAAAAACATAAACCAAACTACAATGTTAAGTGTAGGCTAAGTTTGATTGAAATTGCAAATTCACATACACTAGTTAGTTTGAGTAAATTGTTTTAAATACCAGTATATGTTTTTAAATTGAGGATGGAAATGGGGAATATCCATTATATATATTTTTATAAGTTAAACTACACAAATTGCACCCATTTTGCAAAAAAGCAGTGAAAAAGTTTTCTTACAACCTTAACAATTGTATTGATATAATGTGCAGATTTGTGAGTAACCTCTGTTGATCAAAGTAGACATAATTTGTTTTCTTAACAGACTAAAATATATGAAACATTAAGGAGGTGTTGCTATGAATATATACAAACTTGAATGCCATAATGTTATTTATAGGTTTCATAACGAGTGAGAATTAGATATCGATTGATATCAACTCGAGTTATTTAATTTCAATAATAATAAACGAGCCTATGGCGAGTTTATTATCATTGAAATTAAATAACGAGAGTTGATATCAAGCGATATCTAATTCTCACAAGTTGTTAAACCTATTTCTCTTATGGCCAAAAGTTTTATGTGCGTGGCCTATTTGTTGCGAGTTATGTTGCTACGGCCGTTTTTCTTTGCAACGCGTACTGATCTTTCTTTTATGGTTGGGGCCTGTTATCTAATTTGTAACAAGTGTATTGACACGTTATTTCTACAATAATTAACAAATAACTCACTTGTTGCGCCTTAAAATCTTCTTTTTATCAAATTTATTACATTCTGAAGCGGCACAGAAGCCAGAAAATGCCCGGTGTTTATGTTTGATACCGGAAGCATACATATGACGTCACGTAGTGTAGGGACCAAAGAAGATAACATCTTTTCGCGGAATTTTCTTTAATGAAGATTTTCCACTGAAATTGTGATTGAAATTTAATTATGAACTTGTTTTGCATTAGAATAGAGATAACTGTATTGTATTTGAAGCTTTGCGGACGTCCATCGGTAGTTTTACTGTCGCATACAGAGGGAAATTGAAATTGGAAGTTGTGCCAGTTATAATGCCCTTTGCTCCGTTACATAACCGTACATGGGTTCCTTTCTTTATTTCTTCGTCCATGATAAGATTTATATTAGATAATGCAGACGATAAAGCAGACAAAAATCGCGAAAACCGGAAGTAAACAATCAGTTGTCAAGAAAAAAAGTAGTCTCGTCATGACCTTTTCCAGTGAATAATGACCTGATCAACGGCCAATGAAAATATTGGAAATTTACGAGATAAGCCAATCAAATTAACGTAATTTTGATATCACTTTTTCATATCACACTCCGTATGGTGTGATACGAAAAATATCTATTCACGTGGGAGTTAGATAACAGGCCCCAACCATAAGAGAAAAATTATTAAGCTAAGTACACTTATTGCAAACATAGAGACGTATATTTATAGATTATCGTTGATCATCTCAACGAGATTGATTTCCTCGCTTGAGCCAGTACAGCGAAAGCGAGAAAAACAGTTGAGTTGAGTTGACCAATGATAATCTGTTTATCGCTATTTTTTCATGTCAGTTTCATTAGCAAGGCCACATGCCTCCTTAGTTTCTAGCGATAATTTTCCATCTCAAGCAAATAGCATGATATGAAAAATTATCACAAAAACAGATCAAAGGAAAAATGCACAAAATAGCGATAATATCATTTATTCCTTTTCAGGGATGGGGTGTAAGACATATTACCCTGGTTGATAATGGAAGAATATCTTACTCTAATCCAGTCAGACAATCATTATTCCAGTTTGAGGATTGTTTAAATGGGGGCAAACCTAAAGCAGAAGCTGCTGCAGAGGCACTGAAAAAGATCTTCCCTGGTGTTGTATGTATATTGTTAACATTCATGATTGCTTGAGGTTTTTTTTTCAAATTAGCTGCAAAACAATGGAATATATCTTACTGTATTAAATGTTGAAAAGATATACTAGGTACCGGTGCTAATTTATCTGTTTAGACAAAATATTAAAGTTTAGAAATTGTATATTACACAGCAATCTAAAAAGAAAGAAATACATATGATATCTTGTTATCAGTATTAAGTCTTCCATGATAAATATAAATTGTGAAAAGAATTATTCATAGATATGTATTTCTTTCAGAAAGCTACAGGAATTTCCCTGTCTATTCCAATGCCTGGTCACTCAGTTTCAGGTGAGTTATATAACTGCATATGTCAGTTATGTAAATGTGTTCTGCTGGTTTAATGAAGATTTTATTTGAAAAATGTCTTTTGATAATTATTTAATGTTTCCACACTCTTATTCAGTTTGAAATAATCTAAAAGTTTGATATTTTTTAAAATGCATTCTCACAACTAATATGATTCTATTATAAAGCACTTTAAACACCCATATCAGTTGCAATACTTGATGACACGGTATTCACAAAGGGAAATAATTCTGAAAGTTTATCTACAAGAAGTACAAAAGGTATCATAATGAAATATTTTTTTCTCTCAGAAAATAGATGTTTTCAAAGAGTGTATGTATCAGACTACATGTATCAGCATTTACTTGTAAGTTTTCATTTTGTCTTAATTTTTCAATTTTAATGTTTTGCAAAGAACACTTATTTATTTGCTAATCTTTTCTATGCTTCGTTTTAGATGGATCACTAGAAGTGACAAAAAATGAAGTGACACAGTTAGATGAACTGGTGCAATCCCATGATGCATTGTTCCTTTTACTAGATACTAGAGAAAGCAGATGGCTTCCAACTGTCATGGCTGCAGCTTATCAGAAGGTAGTCAAAATATTTACAACCATGTCATAATAAATCTGAATGTAAGTTTTGAAATTAAATTTATTACTAAATAGTATGGAACACAGGTTAAATAAGGATAAATTAAAACACAAATGAAGTTGCTTGATAGAAATAAAATTTCACACAGAAATAAGATAGAAGTTTAAAATGTTGTTGGGGCATCTAACAGTAAAGAAACTTTTAGACCTCTATTGAACAGTTATTAAGGTTTTTTTAATGCTGTTTTAGTAATATTTTGGTTTCATTGTGTGCTTTTAAAGAAAATTCTCTGATTAATTAAATATTTTTTTATATTATTTATGAAAATATCTTTCATCTTTCTTTACAGATTGTTATATGCGCTGCATTGGGTTTTGACACTTTCCTTGTAATGAGACATGGTTTCCACACAGGGTAGATAACCCTGAGAAGATTGCTTTCTCCAGTACTATGTCAATACCTGGGGACCAGTTAGGATGCTATTTTTGTAATGATGTAGTGGCACCAGGCAATGTAAGTGATATCAAAATCATGAAAACTGAATTTTTCTTAATCTTTTCAATTGGAAATAAAAGATTAGGTACTGGTTGAGGAGATATTATCTCAAGAAAAATAACATTCATAGGATCATCTTATTTTACAAGCTTATTTGTTTGTTAATTAAGTTTTGCCCTGAGGTTAGTCAAAATTGAAATGCTACCACATAGGCTGGCAAAGCAGAACTGTAGAATGTACAGTATGAGACAATTATCCACCAGATTTCAAATGTCATGGATATACATAATTAGGGGTATAAGTTAGAGCCTTTAACAATGATAAAAACCAATAATGTAAATGAACGTATAGATGCTTTTTTTAGCCAACGGTACATTACTGGTTTATCTCATTGTTGCAGACTGTACTGTGACCCACGATTGCATATATCCATGACATTTGAACCCTATATTGAAGAATGTATTTTTGTTTAGTTGGTCTGAAAGAACATAAGCCTAAAAACATAAAATAATTGTGTTGTTTCATGTAAATAATGTATATCAAAAATATGAGGGGTTTAGAATAATTGTTTGTTTAGCTGAAACATTCCATTGTATTTCTTTTTAAATGTGCTTGGTGTGCTTTTGGAGTAACTCACTATACACTTTCCCATTTTTTGTTGTTACAGCATAATAAGGTATGTTAATAGGATTTGTCAAATTATCCTCTATTTTTTGCCCATTATGGTATGCAACACGATTGTTGAAAGGTATTTCATCCACAATCTTAATGGCACAAATCCAGTCATTGATTTTGTGGTTGTACAGTGTATGGCCATTCAGTAGTAATGGACGTTCATTGCTTCAGCAATGCCATATAACA
Source organism: Mytilus edulis (assembly GCA_019925275.1). Lineage (NCBI taxonomy): Eukaryota > Metazoa > Mollusca > Bivalvia > Mytilida > Mytilidae > Mytilus > Mytilus edulis. Next base: position 24,486,835 of record CM034349.1, read on the forward strand.
TTTTATGGTATAATTATGTATATGAAGAGCATGCTGTCATTTTATGCCATGTATTTATGGAAAGACCTAATAAAATAACAATACTAATGATATTGAATAAGTTTACAATATCTTCTTTTCTTTGTATAAATTATACTTGATTTTTACAAATAAGAAAATTGATTGAACAAAATTAACTTTTCATTATTTTTTACCATAAAAATCTTTTTTGTTTAAAAAGGCCCATGTACTTCTAATCTACAATTCTTTGGCAATTACAGCTTCCTTTTATTTTTTCTTGTCATGCTTATTGTTGATGGCCATTAGAGTTTTGTTGCATCATATGTTTATTTGCTGCTTCATGTATAGATTTTTTTTGTATTCCAAGCCGAACATGACCTATAGAATGCCAAACTTGAAAACTGGACCCATAATAAAAAAAAACTTACTACATGTTTTAAGAACAAAGTTTAATTTTGGACTTTTTGAACCCTAATGTAGACCAATTTAAAAACCAGTCCCAAAATCAAAACTCTAAATCATTGGGTCAGGATATTAAAGAACCCTATTCAAAGACAAATGTTATGAAATATAATTTACAAGGACAATTTAGCATGTGAGCAATAAGGGTTCGTGTAAGTAAAAAACATTATCATATTTAAGATTTAAAAATAATTTAGATTTGCATACTGTTGTAGTCAACAAGGGACAGAACTCTGGATCAGCAGTGTACTGTATCCCGTCCAGGCATGTCATATTTGGCTAGTGCTCTTGCTGGAGAATTACTGGTATCTGTGATACAACACCCACTGGGGTAGGTAATATCTAATAAATGAAATATATTGCATGTATTAGTTTATGGTATGATTCTCTTAACTTAAAAAAAATTGTTAATTAACTTTTCACCAATATTTGTTCGATATCTTTGTATTTTTATCCAATTTTCAATTCTTTCAAGGTTTTAAGACCTGATTTATTTTTTATTGTCTAATATATAAACATCAGAATTTCCAATTCTTAATAACTCATAAAATGCATCAACCAAATCATATATTTGATGATATAAGTACATTGTACCACTTTTCAAGATTTTTTACCTTTTGTTTAATGGGATTATCAAATTTTAATGGTTAACAGTGAAAAAATAATGTTGTCTACCTCAGGGTCATTATTTTTTAGTGATTTGACCAAATTGTAGTTAAATCATAGAAACAATTGAAAATGTGGTGTATTATATTAGTCCATGAGACAGCACCGCAATGACAAAAATAAACAAAATACATCTAGGTGACACCATACAATTCTCCAAAACAACAAAAGGCTTGAGATATGACATATGACAACTACTGGCATTGTTGCTGACTTTGGACAGCAAATGATCATGTGGCAAGGTTAAACCAGTTTTTTAGATCTCAAACCTTCCCCTTTTAATGTTGTATTTTAATAGAGCTAAAATAATTATTCAAAACATACTGATATTTCTGTGCTATGAATACATAAATTTTTTTAATTATATAATTACTGTTATGGCAATGAACCATTGATACTAGATATTTGAAATAGTACTAAACCATTTTAATTTAAGAAATTAATTTGTTTCAGACCAAAAGCCCCAGCAGATACCAGTGCTAAGGATGAAAATTTATCACAAGAGTTGTCATGTAACCTAGGGATTGTCCCTCACCAGGTTGGTGTACAGTTAACATTGATATGCTCAGCATAAGAAATATACAGATCCACCTAATAGATTAAATCTTACCACTACATTTGTCTAGTTTTAAGATTCAATATGATGTAGAGAAGATGTGGTATGATTGCCAATGAGATAACTCTCCACCAGATACAAAGGGGGAATATGATAGCTACTGATGTTTCATTTATGAATATTTTCAAAAAATAACAACACAAGGTTGACAAGTACCATGACGTTGATGTATGTATATGTTTGGTCTTTTTCTAAGGAGCTGTAGAAATATTGTTTTCCTTCCACTGGTACTTGGTGTCACTTGGCATTTGCGCCTTTTCTATATTACTAAAACAAGAAATCTAGAAAGTGAAATGGGTCTGTTACATGTAAATGCAGCAAAGGAGAGAAGAAATTAGTCATCTAGGAAAGTTTTTCTATGACAAATTATAGATTGCTTTGGAAAAAAAATGATGAGCATTGTAATATTGATTTTAGATAAACAATTGAAAATACAGTTGGAGGGTAAAAATTGTGAGAATGTTTGATTAGTGGCAATCTGTGGTAAAAGTTTTTACTTTTTGTTGACTATTAATATCAAGTTGTGGTACTGATACTTAAATGGTGTATCTTTCTTTCAAATAGGGGGCTTAAAATTTTGAGATAAGGTTGTTCTTTCTCTTTTGAGTCATTCAGTATCTAAAATCTGTCATATGCATTTACCCTTGTTTATTCTATTTTTATACACTCTCCTTTAATAAATTTGTTGGTTTGATTTCTATGAATTATTTAAGTAACAACAGAAAATATACAATGTGTGTTAATTTTGAAATGTAATAATTAGATATAAGAAGATGTGGTATGAGTGCCAATGGGACAACAATCCATCCAAGTAACAATTAATAAAAGTAAACCATTATCAATCAAGGTACGGCCTTCAACACGGAGCAGCAAGCTATAAAAACAAATACTAGTGTAAAACCATTCAAACGGGAAAAACAACGGCCTAATCTATATAAAAACAAGAAAAGAGAATAATGTATGTTAATTCTTTGTGTTTCAGATTAGATGTTTTCTGTCTAGATTTCATCAACTTTTACCTGCTAGTATGGCTTTTGATAAATGTACAGCATGTTCAAAAACTGTAAGTTCAATGAATAATAACTAAAGAATATTAGAGAATTACATAAGACTGTATATGATATATTGTAAATGTATCACTTGAATATTATTTGATTATGATAAGGATAAAAAGACTACTTTTAGATTTACTAGTAGATAGCCACGAAATTCTGGTACAATTTGTATTGAAACACAGAGTTTATAAATTTAGCAGGTACAAATGTAGTACTTTTACTGAGCATGTGTGAAACATTTGAGACACTGATCAATAACTGTCTCTAAATTTTGATATTTTCTCAAAAATTGGTGTTTTCTGTGGAAAAAAGATTGTTTCAAAGACAAATTTATGAAGTACAAAACTCTACAATTATACATCATGGCACACATATTTACGACTTTGTATGGTTTCAGAGGAGTTGTGACTCAATAAAATTGGTCTATTCCTTTAGTAGTATAGATATTTTAAGTTGAACATTTTTTTTAAATCAATGTTCCAAAACATGTACAATTTGTATTGACAGGTCATAGATGCCTACAAGAAGGATGGTTTTGACTTTCTACTAAAAGCTTTTAATGATCCGGCATATTTAGAAAATCTGACTGGTCTCACACAAATGCATCAGGAAACATTAGATGCAGAGGTATTTATGAAATAACAGTATAGTATGGGTAAAATACAGAAGTGTGGTAATGTAACTGGTACCTAAAAAGGGAAATTGAATTCTGATTCTTTTACCATTTGGACACTCAATATTTTACTTCTTTTTTTGAAAAGTTAATTCAAAAGAAAACAGCTGTTGTAATGATTTCATATCATTTTCCAAATTAGAACAAATTTTAATTATGACTTTTAATAAGAAATTAGTCAAAGTTAGCTGCCTGTTCTACCTTTAATCTTCAAAATGTCTGTCCCTATCCAACATACCCTTATTTTTCAGTGGCAGTCCAAATTTCCCCTACCATCATCCCAGATGACCTCTTGTTACTAAACCTACCTATTGTATTTATTGTGAACTGGTTCTCGTCTTGAACATGCATGAAATATTTGCCACTGGACATTAAGCAACCAATAATCAATCAATCGTCATATAATTGTTTCCCTTCCTCTATTTTCAGGTATGGGATTATAGTGATGATGAGGAATGTAGTAGTATGGAAATCACATGACAACAGTTAACAATGTAGACAATTTCAATACTGATATTAATTATTGAACAATTATTTGTTAAGAGACAGGGTTAATAATAAGACCAATATCTGTTGCTTTATTATAATGTATATACTTCTGCATAACTTTATAAACGCCAACTTTTATTTACGGTCTTGCTTGTTGCCACTTTTCACAGAAGGTCCTTTTTCTGTTTTGTTTACATACTTATTTATTTGGGATTCTTTGACCTATTATTTATTAAAGTTCTTATTCCAAAGCTCACTTTTCAATTTTTGTTACAAGTTTTATTATTAGGGCTTTGTTGACCTGTTACCTATTGCCACATCTCTTTTTTCCAATTTATAAAATTTCAACATTCATGCTATTTCTTTGTTTACAACCTGTTGAAATTTTTTAAATATCCGTTGTTCAACATTTTCTACAGGTCCCATTAATCCAACTTCTTTGACCTATTATATTAAACTATTAAAATTCCCTTTTATCATACTTCTGGTTGTGTTTTTCAAGAGGATTTGTTTACATTTTGAAGCTATTTACCTTTGCAATACATGTTTAAATGGATCTCATTTTCATTTGATAACAAAAAGGTACTTTCTTGGCCTGTATACCATTGCCATGTTTCATTGAAATCCCAAATCTCATTAACCAAACATTTTTAAACCTGCTTTTAATGTGTTATATTTACAGAACAAGTGGTAGGGGTATGAAATTGTTCTTTTATGTGTTGGTAACAGTTGTCTGTTAAAGAATTATTTATTATTAATTATGAAGTTGAAAATAAACTTACAAGAGTCATGACTTGTAGTATTTTATATAGGAGAATACCACATTTGATTTTTTGTCCTTTGATTTTACCCCTATTTGGATAGCTTGATTCACTTTGTTTTATAGATAATTGGGAAAGATAAGGATAACTTTGACAGTGAGTGTTTAATTGCATAAAAATATGAAGTCAAAATAAGGAAATACTACGAACAAAACATTCAGAAACAATTATAAACAAGAGTGCACACACTGAAATGTCTCGCCTTTTTTACTAATCATTAATATTATGTTGATAGTCCTAAATATGAAGCTTTATTACAACTGTCACATAAACTCAACATAAACCAAAAAAACTAAACATTGATTAATGAACCATGAAAATGAGGTCAGGGTCAGATGAACCATGTCAAGCAGACATGTACAGCTAACAATTCTTCCATACAACAAATATAGTTGACCTATTGCTTATAAATTAAGAAAAACAGACCAAAACACAAATACTTAACACTTAGCAATGAACCGTGAAAATGAGGTCAAGGTCTAACAAAACATGTGCGACTGACATATACATCATAAAATATTTCCATACACCAAATATAGTTGACCTATTGCATATAGTATTAGAAAAAAAGACCAAAAACTCAAAAACTTAACTTTGACCACTGAATCATGAAAATGATGTCAAGATCAGATGACACCTGTCAGCTAGACATGTGCACCCATACCCATACCCGTAGCCAGGGGGGACGAACCCCCCCCCCCCCTTGAAATCAAATAAGGACTTAAAGTCAACGTTTTGTTCAAATTGTGACTGTTAAAGTTGAGTTCATGAGTCCAACGAACCCACCCTTGGAAATTCCTGGCTACGGGCCTGGCACCTTGCAGTCTTTCCATACACTGAAAATAAAGTAGACCTTCTGCTTATAGTATAAGAAAAACAGACCAAAACACAAAAACTTATCTATAACCACTGAACCATGAAATGAGGTCAAGGTCAGATGACACCTGCCAGTTGGACATACACACCTTACAGTCCTTCCATACACCAAATATACTAGACCTACTGCTTATAGTATCTGAGGGATGGACTTGACAAGAGCAGGCTTATGCTGCTACAAGACAGCACTTGCATCCACAAAGTGGAAAGGGATTAATATAAGTTGCAAAACTTGTTTCCCAATCCACTATAAATAAATATGTTTAAACTATCTGTCCTTCAAATGGTATTTCATATTCATAATGAAATTTTATTGACATGTCATGGTCACTAAGGATTGTCATGGATGGTCTTTTACAAATCCTGCCTGCCTGTACCATTTTTGTTGGGACAGAAAGGGAAATTTCTGACATTGAATTGTCTAGCAACATCACGTTGACCTCTAGCGTCCTGTTTCTCATTAATTAATCTCATCAATATAGAAAAGCAATATAAGGTATTTATTTCTTATACCACAACAACTATTGTATCTCATAAACAAATACCACTTTTCAGGAAGAGTAATTGACGAGCAAGTCACTCTTTCGAAATAATGTATGTACAGGATGTGGAAAATCATAAAACAAAACCCAAGATATCTATTTTGACTTTTTATTTCATTAGATAAAATACAAATAAGTATTAGGTGGTTGTTAGTCTTTGGGTTCCTGGATTTCATATAGAAAGTAAACAATATACATATTAACAAAACAATTACCATTCAAAAATGTCTGTACATTATAAGCAACAATTATTATGCCAAGTAACAAAAATACAAGTGAAGCTATAACAAAATTTTCATATGGTTTTTACACTTCTTTCTGTAGCATTATCTATAAAAAACAACAAATATGACATTTTGGTTTATTGTCTGTAAACACATATTCACAATTGCAGACAATTATCATTCTAATACAAATACAATGCTGTTTGTAACATAGATTCTGATTGGATAATGCAATACTTTTGAAAGAACAAAAGGCATGAATGTCCTTAGAATGTCCTTAGCAATTGCATTTTTGTTTGTTAGTCTATAAATAAAAATCAATTACAGTAAGACTGAAAAAAATTTATATTCAGGTTGAGTCTAATTTTGACAGTTTCATTTATTTGGTTCCAAACTTGGTTGATAAATACTTTGAAAACATTTTGTGAGGGTAAAATAAATCATAAAATTCAAAATATTATGTTGTTAATGTCAGATCCAAAAAGGTATTAAAATATTTCAATTATTTTAATTTTGACATGCAAAATGAAATTAAGGATACATATATGTCAAGTTTTTCTTCACTTATTGGCAGTTAGAGCTTTTAAATTCTTCAAAAAGTTTTGTATTAAAAGTTTAACCTGAGGTTGATTTTTGCTACATATAACTTGAATTCATGCATACTACACGATGTAAGTCAATGTTATGTAAATACATATTTAGATAGTCGTCTATTATTCTGTACTAATTAATATAATTAAATGAATGTTTGACAGACATCAGTAGCCCAGCAACACATAAGGCAAGTAGAGATCATCGAAATGAGCTCACAAAACAAAATTTTTATGGCAGTAACCGATGAATGAACTTAAAAGAAAAATTAAACTTTTCTGTGTTTATTAATCAGAAAATCTAAACATTATGAAGGGCTTAAAGAACTTGACTTAATATATAATTTGAGGTGCCAGAAAATATCTTCTCCTTTATAAGGAAGAGAAATTCTGATAACCACATAGAAGTTCCTTGATTTAAGTGGTGAATAAAAAATTGCTTACACACTGAATTGATTTAGTTTTGCTTACAACACACGTATTAAGATCTATAAATTCAAATATAAAAATTGGTTTTAAAATAATGCTGCCTCGATCCTGTTGAATATGCAAGAAAAAGTGATATGATGTAGTCTGGTTTTGTTTACATATCTGCTTTACCTATCTTAGCTAACTTTATATTTCTATGAAAAGTCAAAGATCATGTCTTAGATGTTGCTTTACCCAAATGAAAAAGCTTAATGTCATTTCCTAAATTTTTACTGTTTTAACACTTGTTTAACATTTTGAAAATATTACCTAGAATACATTAGATACAGAAACGTTGAATTGGGAAAACACAAACGTGGTGTATATAATGTCCAACAAACATCATGATTACAAAAAATACATAGTAAAATTACATAATCCAGATGCATATATTCAATATAAGCTTAAATTATGATTAGAAGACCTGCATCACACAAAATATTAAAAAATCCTTTGTCCTGATAGTAACAATTGCATAAATGACTCATATAAAACATTCATACACCTACAAACACACATCAGACAGGCATGATTGGATAAATAATGGTGTGTATATGTATATATATATGTGTATTAGTATACAATAATAATAATAAACAACAATTCATATAAATGGAACCTGTATAAATAAGATAACAAAATTTGCAGAACTATGACAATAAATTGACACAATAAAGTTTCTATCTTTGTTTTGGATTCCATCAAAATCTCTAAATTTTGACACAATTTAAACTCTAAATGTCCAAGGCATACACATTAAATATTTTAAAGAATATTTCCAATACAGCATGCATTCTTCACTTTTACTTCCGTAAATAAATGTAGAGTAATATACGTAATACTAATTTATGGTAATGGTAAGATGTAATAGTAAGATCTAATTTGTATTAACAATCCAAAGATCATTCAATTTGAGTTCTTTATCTTAAATGTCTTAGGCCGTCTGCTTATGATTATGGCCGTCTGCTTATGATTATGGTAATCAGACTGAGGAAAAGTTATTACTGTGGATTCATTTATTTTCATCGAAAGGGGGAATAACTATTTTCTAATGGTTGATTGGTTTCTTGGTTTTCCTAAGTCATCATAGAAGCATATAAAAAATTTGCACTATGTTGAACATTTGAGGTTAAATATAATCAAGAAATCCATGAAAAATAATGAAGCAACAGTAACAAATATTGTAGTTGAATGACCAATTCTAAGCTTGATTGTGCAGATGAAAAAGTTCAATCAGTAATATTTATGTAACGATTAGGATAAACAAAATTAGATGAGATTGACGAATATTTACAATATATATGTGTATTAAATGTTACCAATTTACCTATCATCTGTACAATATATTTCGAACATTCCTGGAATAGCTACAATGCATAAATAATCAACCACTATGTATCTTGTTTTATACACAATTTATAACACACACGAACATTCACTCATACATACACAGTGAGTAAATTGCGAGTTAAATGTATGAAACATCCATCATATTCAATGGATTAATTCATCTCTGATCTCACATGGATTATCACTGATCTCATGTGGATCTATTGATTAATCACTGATCTCACACTAATTAATTGTGAAATCAATGATCTCACAATTTTTTTGGATCAATTGCTAAATTACTTCTTTCACACTGATTAATTGTTTAATCATAGATTTAACATGAAACAATTGCTAAATAAGTGATAATTTCTTAAATGACTGATCTCATATGTATTATTTCTTAAATCACTGAACTGACATGAATTAATTCTTAAATCACCTATCTGACTTGGATCACTTCCTTAATCACTGATCCAACATGGATCGATTGCTGAAACAGTTATTTCCCATGGATAAGATAAATCTAATAGACCAGTTTCACATAAGCTACTAATCAACGCTGATCTCGAAATCTTCTGCGCGTTTGAGTTTAAATCTCGCGATAATTAACGATATCATACGTGACAGGGGGCTACTGATATTTAGCAACACAATAATAAATCAACCGCTTATAATTACTGCGTTATGTACATTGCTGTATGTCAGTTTGATTTTTCGTGAAAAAAGAAAAATATTTTGATAAAGAGAAAACAGCCTAAACATCAGAAATTCATTTAATTTCAGTTCTGTTCCAGTTTTTCTTAAATATTTTTTACATCTTCTTCACATGCATGTAAAGGGTTTTTACGGTCTACATATAGGTTTAGTATCATAGACTCGAACTTTTAATTTTCTTTTAAAAAAATACAGGTTACTGTTATGGTGGCTTTTGCATGAAATTTTATGGGTACAAGGACATGATACCGGCACTACTAAATAATCGAAATTTCCAATAATGGTAGTACAATGTAGGGGAGTATAATATATAATGTTCAACGAAAATTGATAGAATTTTTCCTTACATACTCTTGTCAAAGATGTAGTACATAATTATTGTGATATGCTAACAATATGAAAAACACAATGATAGGTCACCGAGTGTTTTCAAGCTATACGCTGTGAAAATATGAAGCATTTTGTATGGATTAAACAGAGGCATTTTTAAGGTAAAAGTATCATTATATGAATATTTGAAGGTAAACCAAATGATAGAATTCCAAAGTAAAATGTGAGAAAATAGCTCTTATAAAATGCGTTCAGAAAACAACAGAAAAAATGGAGTCACCATGCGTTTTATCCTGTTTAGCGTACATGGCATATAACATTAATAGAACACTTTCCTATTGATTGTAATAGACACGTAGTAGACAGGGCCCTGGTACCGTGTTGAAGACCGTACATTGACCTATAGTTGTTAAACTTTTGATACATTGTGACATGGACTGATCGACAGTTGAATCATTGGCACTCATACCACATCTGCTTATTTGTATGTACATTTGTTTCAAATATTTATGTGTCAATGATGTTTTAGACGGCCATGATATAAATGAAGTGAGATATAAGGCAGTTTTAAAATACGTATCAGAAATACAGGTTCATCTTCAATTTTCAAAGATCGGACTATAATACAATGCATTCAATATCATTTTAATTTCTAAGCTATGTTCATGATCGATTTCGTCTAAGCAGAGGTTCAGTGCCAGCGGGGCGAGTAATTTTCTACATATTGTCAACTTTATCATTTTTCGTGCCATTAAAAGTAATTGAATATCCTGTATTTACAACAAGCGATGTATGCCTTAAATTAAGATCAAATGCTGAATGACCCCTCCTAAATTATTAAAATATTCCCAGTGGCATTAACCACACTGGCCATGATATCTCAGTGTTAATAAGGTACCAGGGTTAACATTTTAAACATCTGTACTAGGGGATGACCATTTGATTTTCAGGAGGGGGGGGGGTAGAAAAATAATATTCTTAGACTAATTTCCTAATAAATAATTATGACCTAGGCAGGATGGAAAAGAATGATCTGCAACACAAACTACAGGAAATAATTGTGTACAAAAGTTAAATGAATTATCAAACGGTCGCCCTTTTTCAGTAACTGTTTATACAGAAAAGGGTACGTTTTATCAATTTTCACTACAAGGTGAAACGAGGATTCCACATGGCCAAGGTGTTAATTGCCTTCTTAATTTATGACCTTATACTATGTATATGAAGTGAGCCCCGCTTATTTATCTAATTTATTCTTCCCGTTAGGTGAACGATCTCAGCGTGAATTCGTGACATTTAAAGGTACAATTAATATAAAGCCAGGCGGCATATCAGATCGTATATAATACTGCAATCAACAACACAGCAGTAGTCCGTTTTAAAATCTTTCATTGTGTCAATTGTTAATAATTAAAGTTGTCTGGTCAATATAAATTTTATATTTTGATTCAAATGATGCTCATGTTGTTAGAAATGACCCAAATGTAAACGCAAACACTCAATCAGATGCTTGTTTTTCCAAGTCTTAATGGTCACTGCTTACAACCGTTAGCCCCCAGTTGATAAACTCTCGAGAATTATCGCGTGATTTCATAGTTTTGCTAATTAGATTAGACATGCGCAGTTAAATGTGAAACTGGTGTATTGTAGTTCCCCTTTGAAAGGTTTATTCTTCAGTTACTTTGTAGATTTATAACATAACAAAATAAATTTTACAAATAAAATGAAATTAAATATACAAATGGTAAATAAAGACAATTTACAAAACAGTTTTGTAAAGAATGAAATAAAATCATAATTTACAGAAATAATTTATAGAAATTTCTTCTTGCACAAAATATAGTACAGAGTAATGTTGATTACCATAATGCTTAATAGGTATCACCCAAAAAATCACGCTATTTCTACAATGGCGATCGATTGATATTATTATCAACACTTATTTCGTTCAACTTAAATATCTAGAATATAGCGCTTATACTAGCTGCTATGATAATGAACACAACCCTGTATTCTCATTATTATAATGATTCAGATGTTTAGTGTCAACCAGTATACTAACAATGTAAACATTATATCGCAAGAATAACCAACACAAAGAATTTCAAAAAGAGTCTCAGCAAAAAAATATAAACAGAAAATATCTCCAATATTAGTTGCCATGCAAAGTTGGTCCTTTGAAAATATAAAAATAATGATGATGAAATGTTCAAAGTTCACTATTAAACAAAATTGAAAAAATCAACAGATTTATGAAATACCAATGTATAAATACAATGCACACTGCAAATTAAAGAAAACAGGCATGATAAATTCTCGAGGATGGTTCGTTAAATTATGCTGAGTTCACCAAATATTGATTTATGAAACAATTGAAATATCTCTGGCATGATTCTTCGATTTATCTTAACTTGGTTAGAATGAAATGTTTACTAATTTAGTAAGTACAGAGAATGAATAAAAGGCCACTCAAATTTGCATCAAAACATAATGCAGGTTTATTCATCCCATATGAGTAACCTCTGTTGTGCAAATAAATCATAGATTACTCTGACTACAATGTTACCAATTATTTTACAACTTTCATGGGTAATTTTAAATTCATCTATTAAGAAAACAACATGTTTCATTTCTAGATCTTAGTCACAAGGAGCTAAGTGGATGTATCCTGCTTGCCCATAAATAAAAATATTACACCTCTTTAACGGTTAGTAATCAAAACAATTCTAAATGACAAGTGTATCATGCAATTATTTCTACAATTATCGTATCACAGATTGCATTTGATTGTACAATGTTATATGAGCATTTGTAACGAGTCATTTAATTGGTCGATCAATCATCAGCCATAGCACTGGTAAAGCTGAATCCCATAAAGACTTTCTGGTTCATTGTTTTGATATAATCCTTGTCTGGTGGCGTTATGTTTGGTTTTTCCATTGTAAAGTCAGTGTCAAAGTTAGATATATCATGAGCAGATTTCTGAAATAAAAAAAGAACATAAGTTAAATGACAGTATTTTTTTCATCCTGGTTTTTATACACCATTCTTCAAAGGGAGATATCATTAGTTATGAAAGTAGATATAGAATTGATCTCCTGTCATGTTCAATAGGGACATTTTACATATTTTTTAAAGCAAAACAAAAATTGTTTAACAAGAAAAATTTGATTAAAATAAACAATAATCCACACCACAAATATAGTAATCCTATTAATCAAAGTAAGCCATAAATTCACATGACAATAAAAACTTGATTTTAAATCAAACAGACACTGAACCATGAAAATGAGGTCAAGGATAATGAACACATGACAGACGAAAACTTCTGAAATATAAAGCTTTATACAAATAGTTTAAACTGCTCTCAGATAGGTATCCGTTGACTTGCTTACTGTGACAAAAATCTTTTTAAAATATTCGTCTTTAAACAGCAATTTCCCAAAACTTTAAATTCTAAATATATTTCATAATTATTCCAACTACAGACATTTCTGTGTATGATTTTGAGAACTTAATCAGACAGATTTTTAATTATTCATTTAAGAACTATCAAACTCTTCATGCAATATAACTTACAATTGTAGGTTTAAATGGTGGGTCAACCATTCGTCTTTCCATTTTATCCCAATCAATGTTCCTGAAAAATGCCTGCATTCTAATTGGTCCGGCTACACAATCAGTCATACCCATGCGTATCTTTGGATTTCTTTCAAATAGCTGGAATTAAAAACAAATAAACTCTGCAATCAAATATAGTTAACTATATCACTTTAACTATATTTTGATGATCAAAGTGATAGTCAAGGGTAAAGAGGTAAAGATTGCTTTTATTTTGCAAAGTGAACTTAAATTAAACATGGAATGGTCTCTAAAAATAGAACACATTTAGGCAAATTATATATTTTGAACTAGAGTTATCTTTCTTTGTTCATAATTAAGCATTTTCTGTTGAACATAATTTTTTTCTTAAAATATTTAAATATCATTAATAAATTGCAGAACATTGGCTCTTTATTTTTAGCCAATCAGGGACCAAAACTGACAACCTCCAGTACATAAGGTGAACAGGCATATAGGACCAATGAGGTGGCACAGGAGTGTTGAAAATTTTGTATCTTATGATACAGTGGTAAAATAGACATTGTACATATACATACCAAACTAAGTAACGAAGAGGCCTCTTTGGCTAGCCATCTTGGATAATGTGGTGTGTCATTCATGATGGAATGGAACAAGTCTTCCTCATCATCTCCATGGAATGGTGATTGTCCTATCAACATCTCATATAATAAAACACCAAATGACCACCAATCAACAGAAGAATTATACTTCTGGCCTTTTAATATCTACAAAAATTAGGAATATTAATATCAAAAAACTAATTAACTTCAGCTTTTATGTTTGGTATTGAGATAATATTTCAATAAAATATATATTTGATGAAACAAATCATTTATTTTTGTTATTCTATGAAATCTGAGACATTTCTAAAAGAAAACAGAAATAATAGACAAATTTGAATCAAGTTTCAGTTTTATGACATATTTATACATTATTCTTATTTCTAAAATTAATCCTCTATTATAATACATTTCTTTCACAAATCAAGGTCAACAATCTCTGTCTAACCAACTTACAGGTACTTCCATTAATTATGAAAATCACATAGTTGGCATAACACAACAGGTACCTCATTAATAGGTAGCAGATTCAGATTCAATATTTCTGCGTCGTTTGGTCACTTGTGGTCAGTTATCTCATTAGCAATAAAAAAACATCTTCTTTTTTTTTATATCCAATTGCTTATTGATTTTATTTGTTTAGTTTTGTGATACGTCTTCATATAAAGTCATAAATTTAATAACTCAGTTTTTTTTCTGTAAATCAGGAATATATGGTTGGAAGATTGTTGTTACCTTAATGTTCAGTGGCAAATATTTCATCGAGGACAATTACATCACAAATAAGATATGTAACTTCATTGATAACTATAACATGCAGATGACCTGTGCAAAGTAGGTATTTCAAATAATGTGCATTTCCTTTGAAAGTTCAAACGATATGGTCAACTGTAACAATTGTCATCATCTTCACCATTTAAGCAACGATAGTTTCAAGACGAGTACTAAAACTTACTTCATATGCTATATAATCAGGTGTCCCACAAAAAGTTGTGGCTTTATTTTCACCAAATACTCTCTCTTTACACATTCCAAAATCAGCAATTTTGATATGTCCTTCTTTGTCTAATAATACATTGTCTAATTTTAAATCTCTGCAAGAAAAAAAAATCATTTAAAAACAAAAAGAAATATTACAAAAAAATTAAAATAAATGAAATCCTCAAGGTCTCATTTGGTTTTTTTTTTGCTTTTTTTTGTTGCAAAACCATAAAAAAAAGTAAAACAAGAATGATGGAATACACAAACTTCATTATGGTTCTAAAGGAAAAACTCATGAACTACTACATAACAGGAACTTGGATCTGTACCTTCTAATAGTACAACTATATAAACAAGCAGGTTTAATTTGTGAAATCATTTGGATAAATTATGCAAAAACCTTGGAATCCAACTGTCATTGGATTGAACACACTTCAATTTCATCACTTACCTATAAATTATACCATTGGAATGCAAAAATTCTAATCCTAAACATATTTCAGCTGCATAAAATCTGAAAATAGAGGAAATATATTGATTTTCATTTTTGTGTATATATTCAGTCTTAAAATCTGAACCATTTAAATGGAATCTGTACATAATATTAACATTGCTGTTTTTCAGATTTGTTTTTCATTATATTTTTTCCCCTAATAAATCAACCCCTGATTTTCTCATTAGAATAGTTTTGAGATAATGGATTTGATCTTAGTTGACAATGGTTGAAGGCCGTATGGTGATCTATAGTTGCTTACATTCACTTCATTTGCAATCACACCACATTTCCTTTTTTTTTAAATTCAATTTATAAAATGTTAATCAGAATTAAGCCTGCTATCCTTACTTAGGCCAATATTGTCCCTTTGGTGTCAAATTTAATAGTGGAATTGTGAACAAACTATCCATTAATTGCTATATATCTGTACTTCATAAATTCCTACAAAAAAATTACCATTAACAAACTAGAGGCGCTCAAGAGCCTGTGTCGCTCGCCTTCGTGCATATTAAACAATGGACACAGATAAATTCATGACAAAATTGTGTTTTGGTGATCGTGGTATGTTTGTAGATCTTACTTTACTGAACATTCTAGTTGCTACAATTATCTCTATCTATAATGAACTTGGCCTAGTAATTACAGTGGAAAATATTTTCTAAAAATTTACAAAAATTTACAATTATTTATGAAAATTGTAAAAAATTAGTATAAAGAAAGGGCAATAACTCCTTAATGGGTCAACTGACAATTTTGGTCATGTTGACTTATTTGTAGATCTTACTTTGCTGAACATTATTGCTGTTTACAGTTTATCTCAATCTATAATAATATTCAAGATAATAACCAACCAGATGCTCCGCAGGGCGCAGCTTTATACGACCGCAGAGGTTGAACCCTGAATGGTTGGGGAAAGTATGGACACAACATTCAAGCTGGATTCAGCTCTAAATTTGGATTGTGATTAAATAGTTGACACAGCATAGATTGGTGACACAGAATGAATGTGGTCTAATGAACTTAAAAAAAAAAATTCGCTATGCTGTTGAATATTAATCCTCTCAAAAAAATGTTTGAAGAAATTTTCTTTTTATTTATGAAATATGGAATGAGAAAAATTGACCCCCCCCCCCCCCCCCCCCCAATTTTGTTTTCACATCCCCCTTTTCCTTATTCCAAAACTGATCTCAATTCAAATTTCTAATGGAGTTTGCAACAATAACTGCTCATTTAAATACATCATAAAATATTAAAATGTAAAAAAAGTGCTTTTTATCACTGAATGGTAAAGATTGTTTTAATTTATCAGTTGGTAGTAAAAGTGAAAATACATTGTATATTGTATAAAACAATGATTTAAGTTGATTCAACTACTATTCTGGACAAAGAAAGATAACTCAAATTTTCAAAGAATATTGAAAATATCTTGCTATTGCACAAATATCTATTCTGGACAAAGAAAGATAACTCCAAATAACTGAAAATTTCTTGCTATTGCACAATATTGTGCAATAAGATATTTCTTGCTATTGCGCAATACTGTCAATTGAAGATTTCTTGCTATTGAACCATACTGTGCAATTGAAAATTTCTTGCTATTGCACAATACTGTACAATTGAAGATTTCTTGCTATTGCTGAATACTGTGCAATTGAAAATTTCTTGCTATTGCACAATACTTAATATAATAATTTTGAATCCTGTTTGGACCAACTTGAAAACTGGGCCCATAATCAAAATCTAAGTACACGTTTAGATTCAGCATATCAAAGAAGCCCAAGAATTTAATTTTTGTTAAAATCAAACTTAGTTTAATTTTGGACCCTTTGGACCTTAATGAAGACCAATTTGAAAACGGGACCAAAAATTAAGAATCTACTAACACAGTTAGATTTGGCATATCAAAGAACCCCAATTATTCAATTTTTGATGAAATCAAACAAAGTTTAATTTTGGACCCCGAACTGGACCAACTTGAAAACTGGACCAATAATCAATAATCTAAGTACACGTTCAGATTCAGCATATCAAAGAACCCCAAGGATTCAATTTTTGTTAAAATCAAACTAAGTTTAATTTTGGACCCTTTGGACTTTAATGTAGACCAATTTGAAAACGGGACCAAAAATTAAGAATCTACATACACAGTTAGATTCAGCATATGAAAGAACCCCAATTATTTAATTTTTGATGAAATCAAACAAAGTTTAATTTTGGACCCTTTGGGCCCCTTATTCCTAAACTGTTAGGACCAAAACTCCAAAAATCAATACCAACCTTCCTTTTGTAGTCATACACCTTGTGTTGAAATTTTATAGATATCTATTCACTTATACTAAAGTTATTGTGCGAAAACCAAGAATAATGCTTATTTGGGCCCTTTTTTGGCCCCTAATTCCTAAACTGTTGGAACCAAAACTCCCAAAATCAATCCCAACCTTTCTTTAGTGGTCATAAACCTTGTGTCAACATTTCATAAGTTTCTATTAACTTAAACTAAAGCTATAGTGCGAAAACCAAGAAAATGCTTATTTAGGCCCTTTTTGGCCCCTAATTCCTAAAATGTTGGGACCAAAACTCCCAAAATCAATCCCAACCTTCCTTTTGTGGTCATAAACCTTGTGTTAAAATTTCATAGATTTCTTTTCACTTTTACTAAAGTTAGAGTGCGAAAACTAAAAGTATTCGGACAACGACGACGCCGACGCCGACGCCAACGTGATAGCAATATACGACGAAAATTTTTTCAAAATTTGCGATCGTATAAAAACTGCAAAATTTCCTTAAAATTTCTAATTTTGGGGCAGCAATCCAACAACAGTTTTTCTGTTTTGTCTGAAAATTTCAGGGCAGTTAGATCTTGACCTGATATACAATTCAACCCCCCCCCTTAACCCATTAGATTTTATCTAAATGCTTTGGTTTCAGAGTTATAAGCCAAAATCTACATTTTACCCCTATGTTTTATAATTAGCCATATTGGCCATCTTGGTTGATTGGCAGGGTTACGCCCCACACATTTTTTAAACTACATACCCCAATGATGATTGTGGCCAAGTTTAGTTAAATTTGGCCCAGTGGTTTCAGAGAAGAAGATTTTTTAAAAGGATACTAAAATTTTAGAAAAATGGTTAAAAATTGACTATAAAGGTAATAACTCCCTAATGGGTCACTTGACAATTTTGGTCATGTTGATTTATTTGTAGATCTTACTTTGCTGAACATTATTGCGGTTTACAGTTTATCTCTATCTATAATAATATTCAAGATAATAACCAAAAACTGCAAAATTTCCTTAAAATTACTAATTTGGGGGCAGCCACCCAACAACGCGTTGTCCAACTTGTCTGAAAATTTCAGGACGGATAGATCTTGACCTCATAGACAATTTTACCCCCATGTCAGATTTGCTCTAAATGCTTTGGTTTCAGAGTTATAAGCCAAAATCTACATTTTAACCCTTTGTTCTATTTTTAGCCATGGTGGCCATCTTTGGTTGGTGGCAGGGTCACATCACACATTTTTAAACTAGATACCCTAATGATGATTGTGGCCAAGTTTGGTTAAATTTGGCCCAGTAGTTTCAGAGGAGAAGATTTTTGTAAAAGTTTACAGACGACGGATGCCAGACGACAGAAGCCAAGTGATGAGAAAAGCTCACCTGACCTTTTTTTCCAATCAGTCAGTAGTCTATATTTAGAATATCTTAAAACCAGAGTTAAATAACACCAATAACAATGTTCCTCTTTGTTAGAAAGGTATTCAAAGTATAATCAAAATCATGGAAAGAAATTAGTTTCTCATTGACAACTTTCCAATTTCTGATGATTTGCTTTTACAACAGCTATGTTTTCTAGCTTCTAATTTCATGCAACAAAAGACAAAGGCATCAGCATATTTAATATGGTGATACTCTTCACTTTGTAATCTGAATCCAAATGAAAATATAATAGAGAAGATATAATGCTGTAAGATAAATAAAGAATACAAAAGTTTTCTGTATTGTCATTTATATATATATTAAATGTTTTACTTTACATATTGAAACAAAGGCATTAAAAAAGGGATGTGCGACCATTATTAGCTATATAAAAGTCATTATCACTGTATCCTTTCCTCTGAAGGGTAACTGATAGTTTATACCTCGTAGTGATTGGACACTGGTATATAAATAAACCTTCATCTGCTACTTTAACAAAACTTTACGACAAAAGAGATGATTTCAGCTTTCCAATTGTGAACTTTCCATTTCTAAGTAGCAACATTCCAGCAGCACCTGCAAACAGGGTATATATATCCCAATTGATACGATATTCCAGTGCTTGCATTTCCTATCATGATTTTCTTGATAGAGGGTTGCTGCTCACAAGGAAGCTATTAAACCAAGAGTTCCAAATGGTGAAGTTGAAATCATCCCTTCGTAAATTTTAAGTTGGTTGACCGTTGTGGAATAAACGTTTTACAAATGATATCGGATATGTTCCTTACGTCGTAACTACAATCCCCTTCCCTTTCATGAATGTGACCTACCGAATTAGACTATTTACCCGATTTGTTATCACATAAGCAACACGACGGGTGCCACATGTGGAGCAGGATCTGCTTACCGTTCCGGAGCACCTGAGATCACCCCTAGTTTTTGGTGGGTTCGTGTTGTTTATTTTTTAGTTTTCTATGTTGTGTCATGTGTGCTATTGTTTGTCTGTTGGTCTTTTTCATTTTTGGCCATGGCATTGTCAGTTTGTTTTAGATTTATGAGTTTGACTGTCCCTTTGGTATCTTTCGTCCCTCTTTTAAGAGATAAATAATGTTGACATTTACTCAAAATTACGTTTTTTTTAATATTTTTTGGTCATTTGGACAACTACTGTAAACTCAGTAATTATTAAGTGCATTTATTATTGTGATGTTAATTTTTGCAATATTGAGAACAATCCTGTTAATTCATATACAAAATTTCAAAATTGGAGTTTAAATTATTGCGATTTTAACCCTGTCACATTTTTCACAATAATAAAAACATCGCAATATGAATATTTCTCAATTTACAGTATTTCAAACTAATGATTAAAATTAGTGGAAACATACATCTTTTACCAGTAAATCACAAAAAATAACCTTTTACATTAACAACTCTATTACCTCCCCTGTTATTGTATATAAATATGCCTTTAAATGACTATTAAACCAGAGTAATATAAATAATTAGTTAAATTCTGCTGACAGAGATGTGATGATAGAAATTTCTCATTAACAATATATGGACAAGTGTCAAACATCAAAGAGAGAACACACCAAGGAATTCCAAAATTAGCAAAATCAATAATTCCATAAGAAATCTCTATGATTAACAATTTTGCAGCTCATAATATATATGATAATTGTTTAGAATGGACTCCAATAATTATATTGTTTTTACTTTTTTTAATTTTAACAGAATTAAGACTTGCAAAGCCATGTGCCATACTTATAAAGGATGATTGAAAATTATATGCTTTTGGGACTTACTTCATTTAACCGGAGTTTGATCATTTCGCAACCGAACACAGTCACAATCCTCATTATAACTTATTGGTATCTCACAATGGGATGGAAAGCTAAACTTCATTTCGTGATAACATAAGGATACATTTGCCAAAGTGTATTTTTTATTTGGACAAAGAATTGGTCTTGAGAAACGATGATAGTACATCCATATCTCTTGCACATAAAAGACAACCTTGTAGATTTCCAAAAAGAGCAGGCTAATGATGCTACAAGGCAGCACTTGCACCCCAAAAGTGTAAAGGGATACATATAAGTTGCAATAACTTGTTTCTCAATCCATAATAAATAAACAAATGTGTTAAAACTAAGAAAATAATTTACAAAGAGATGGCAACATATTGAGCTGAAAAAAAATAAGAAGAAATTTGATAATTTGAGATATTTGTTCTGAAATCAGAAATACTTACTGTGCTCTAGGGAATTCAAATTTCCCTGACAGCTGTATATGAAACATTAAATCTCCACCATTTAAATACTCCATTACAAAAAATAAATGACCCTGAAAGAGAAAATTAATTTACATCATTACAATAAGTCATTCATCAAATGTTTCATATGCAATTCTTTAACCTAGAACTATAATCCACGAAGTTTGACGAACACCTAAAGGGTTTCAGCTTGAGTAAAGCTATTGGAAACTTGGATGCTACTCATATATGATTTTACAGATTGATTGTGCCTTTGAGCCTTCAGATGTAACATTGGGTCAAAGATGATCACATATTTCAAATCATGGGTCAATAGTCGTATGCCAAATAACCAAAAAGGAATGTCTAGAGTGCAAAGATATAAGACAGGGTTTTTTTTTATAAACTATTGGCTGTTAGTTTCCAGATACAATGTACAGCTTGGTGGTTGTAAACATGTTTTGAAATGGGAAAATGTGTATTTATATAATCATAAGCAATAACTTTCATTGCAGAAAAATAAATTCAATAGAAACTGCTCACCAAATCAATATATGATGGATTGATTGGTGACTGCTTTACACCACATTGGAACAAAAAGGCTATATCATAGAGATTATCCATCAATATAGGGAAATCAAACCATACAATTACCAAAATTGTAATGAAAAAAAATTTGCCTGATGAAGATAGAGAAAACAACATAATTTGCCAATACATGTACAAAAGACTAAATACAATATAAGAAAAATCTTTTCCACCACATGTAATATATTAAAACAGATAGTGCATGTAACAATAAACTGCAATAAAAAGAAAAATGCTGTCCAAAGGCATTTATCAAAGGGTAGACCATGTGATATTACAATCAGAATTATTCCAGGTTCAGATGACGCAAGTCACCAACGTAATGAGTCTTGAAAAATGATAAGCACAGATGGTTTATTACGTAACATTCAAAAAAAAGAAAATTAATATTTTGTCTTACAGCTAATGACGCTTGAAAATATGAACCCTTATAGTTTGTTCTGTTTAATATAGTTAACTCTAATACACTAAAATTGGGTTGAAAGTGCAAAAAAATCTGTTAACAATATTTATCCTATTATAAGCCCCTGTCCTAATAGATGCACTGAAAAAGAAATTGTTGATATACGTCAGTGAATACAAATTGCATTTTACTTTTTTGAAAGTGTAGTTGTAAATTTAGCTGCTCGATTATATGATGTTAGCATTAGCTTTACATAAAACCAAACAGAAGAACATAAGTCTATATTGCTGTTTGACAATGAAAATTGTTTTTTAGGATGAATCTATTGCTATATTTACTAATCATTATTTTCTGGAAAGATGTTACATGACCTATAATACATATACATGTACTTAACTTGAAAAATCTTGTTTCTGTGATTGCATTAACAATATCAATTAAGAATGCACAGGAAGCTTATTCTAGTATTAAATTGAGAAAGTAAATGGGGAATGTGTCAAAGAGACTTCAACCTGACCAAAGAGCTGAAAACAGTCGAAGGCCATCAATGGGTCTTTAACACAGCACCAGCACAAACATCCTGCATACAGAGGCTGGCTTCAGCTTAATAGATTTCTTTAGTCAAACATGAACACAACACAAAATTCAAAAAATGTCCACCAATTTCCCACTTGAATTCTAATTTTGACTTTTAAAATCCAATGTAAAGCAGCCATTCTGATTTGTACTGGTCTGATTTGCTGTAAAAAGGTCAGGATTATTTCTAATTTTTGGTGTAAATAAACTCATCATAGATACAGGACTAAATTTTGTATATATACGCCAGACGTGCATTTCGTCTACAAAAGATTCATCAGTGACGCTCGAATCCAAAAGTGTTGAAAAGGCCAAATAAAGTACAAAGTTGAAGAGTACACCTTTCCTAGACATAAAAAATCTGATATAATTCAAGATTCGAAGACCAGACTTTTGTTATGAATATTATATTTCTCAGTATAAGTTATTTCTTGATTATACTGTTTTAAACATAAGACCTTGATCTTATAAATGATTTTAGGATTGCCTTTAATTTCAAAGTTATTACAAATAAGCATGTTTTTCAAATGCCATAGCAACATAAAAATCTCAATAAAATAACATTAACTGTCAGGGGTATAAAAAATATTTTTTTCATATAAAAACAATGAAATACAAGCAGTTAATAAAATGCCATAAATATAATAACATTTCTATTTCATTTGATATTATAAACTATACACTTAGGGTTTAATACATACTTTTCTTTTTTATACCAAAATTAAATTTACTTAGTATTTCTTGTTACATTCTCTGGTATATAGCTATGAAATGGAATGAAGACATGACGAGAACAAAATCAATCAAACATGAAAGCTTTTAAAACTAGAGGATCTCAAGAGCCTGTGTCCCTCACCTTGGTCTATGTGAATATTCAACAAAAGACACAGATGGATTAATGACAAAATTGTGTTTTGGTGATGGTGATGTTTTTGTAGATCTTACTTTACTGAACATTCTTGCTACTTACAATTATCTTCATCTTTAATGAACTTGGCCCATTAGTTACAGAGGAAAATATTTTGTTAAAATTTACAAAAATTTACAAAATTTATGAAAATTGTTAAAAATTGACTGTAAAGGGCTATAACTCCTTAAGGGGTCAACTGACCATTTTTGTCATGTTGATTTATTTGTAGATCTTACTTTGCTGAACATTATTGCAGTTTACAGTTTATCTCTATTTACAATAATATTCAAGATAATAACCAAAAATGTCTGTGTTATTTTGGTCTCTTGTGGACAGTTCTCTCATTGGCAATCATACCACATCTTCTTTTTTATATTTACAATTGGGGAAGTGTTGAAACAAAGAGTTTTTTTAATTTCACAATTAGTATGCTAACTGAGCATGCATGAAAGCGTATAACACACAGATCAATAATGGTCTCCAATTTGAGTTATTTTCTCCCAAAAAAAAATTTCAAAGACAAATTTAGGAAGTACAAAACACTACATTTATACCTCATATCATAAATATTTTCGACTTTGTATGGTTTGGGAGGAGATGCGGCTCAAGAAAATCAGTCAGTATAATTACCTGGGTATGAAAAGTACTGTGTAAATGTGTCAGATAGGGATGGCTGCAACCTAATGCTAAAACACGTTTTTCTATCATTGTACATTCTACATCATCATCCTCTAATACTACATCCTTTTTTAGCACCTTCACAGCATAATACTGCTTCTTTCCTTTATGTTCTGCTAACATGACCTGAAAATAATATTTTTGATGTGAACAAAACCAGAAACCAGATCAAAACCACTGAACAGTGAAATTTTGAGGTTCATATACAAGAAACTACTGTAATCACTAGTCAGTCACTAAATGTGGTGCATGAAAGTTGTGTTAAAACTGTTTACACACCAAAAATCAAATCAAACCAAGAAACTAAATTCTATGCTATCTAAGAGTAGTGGAAGGATTTATTTCATGACATTGGATGTGGCCTTTATTTTGTGATAATTTACACTTATTGGGACATGGAAAAAGAGTGCTTAATTTTTCTGGGAATTCAGGATGATCCCCCTCCTAAAAGCAGTTTCCAGTTTTAATTGCCTTACAACAGATGGAGCTGTAGGGGAATGTTGGAAGGCATGATCTATAAATTGTGTATGCATGATAAGCATGATAATTAAAGAATCAAATTACTACACCATATACAAATAATAGTTTGCAGGGTGGTTTGGGCGTATGAAAACTTCCACTCCCTTTCATCATTTCTGTGGAATAACCCTTCTATCAGGGGATGCTATGAAAACTATTTCTTATGTGTCTAATTTTATTGCATCATATAACCCTCTTAACATGTAAAAGTATACACTCAAAAGCAGGTGCCTTCTCAAATTGAGATCTTATGATACTCAGTTTCTTCATACTGTATTAACTGTTCCTTTAAAACACAGGCATGACATGAAGGTTAACATCAATAACAGGCTATTAATACATACCTTTCCAAAGCTTCCTTTACCCAGAACTTTAAGGAATGTAAAATCAGATGTAGTAAATTTCTTCCTTGGTGGACCAGGAGGTCCACCTCCTGGAGGTTGGTGTGGAGCACCCTCTTTTCCCCAAATCTGGTCATAACCTAAATATTCATCATCAGAACTTTCATCTTCCTTTCCATCAGAATTTAACTGAAAAAAAATAAAAATTTACTGAATTTTTACTTCAAAGCAAAAATTTCAATAACTTTTACAACGATTTTTCTTCAACTGACTAGGTAAAATTTTGACAAATTGTTGAAAATTGTTCTTTTCTAAATATGAGTAGAAATTTCTAATAATGATTTAAAAATGTACAAGTATAAAGTAAACTCATTTCAGGCTTTGATTCACAGTTCTTGAGAAAAATGTGACAAAAATTTCACACATGGCCATTATGTGCAAGAATACATCAGTATTTGGTAAACAGGTAGTTGATGAGTAATTGGTGTGACAATGCATACTAACATAAATCTAAATATCAAATTTTAGGATTCACTAAAAATTTAAGTACATAAGGATACTCCTATCGACACACACAGCCATTGTATGTAATACATGTAATATATTAATGGAATTTGATATGCATTGAACATGAAAACGTATCACAATCATTATATGCTTAAACTTTGCTGATGATCTGTGACTCTAATCTAATTTATTGACTACCAATTACAGAAGGAAATGGAAAGAATTCTTAAGCAGGAATAAGGAAAAACTTTACTGTACAAAAATTAACAGGACTGTCTCAACTTAAGGCACATATAGAGGGGATATACATTGTTTTTGATTTCCAATAGCATGTTAACTACATTGTATTATATTTGCTGCTGAGATTCAAATTGCAATATTATCTATAAATAATAATTTTCAATCAAAAATTTACAATGTTTTTTTACAGAACATTTACAAGGAAAACTAATAACATTAAATTTACCATACATAAAAATTATTTTAGAATATCTTAACATTGTGATCCATTTTGAGATACTCTTAATACGTGTTTGAGAAAATAGTTTTACATGGTGAGATTAGAATGCCTCTTGATTTTTTTCATAGGAAATGTATGTGAAGAAATTATAATGTTTTAAAATATTTGTAGGAAAAACAAGAATTCAAGAATGTTTTATCAGAAGTGTATTTGTATGAATTAAATACAAAATACTGACAGATATGTAGAATACTTGGTAAAACATTCAATGCATTGCATAAGAAAAAGCAAGATGATTATAAATGATACAGGAAGAATTGATTATATAAAGGGCATACATTATTAATACACATCTAGCAAGATTGCAAACAATATTTTGTGCCAAAATAACCACATAGAACTGACACTCTTGTTATTCTCTGATAAAACCAGCTCACTTAATTTCAAATGAATATGCATGAAATATTAATGATGACGAATTCTGACAAATAGGTCAAACATTTCAAATAAGGTTAATGAAGCACCATATGCATTCACAAAGCCTTTCCTAAATAAAATAAGATGCATTACAAAATTTCACTCAAAGTCAGTTACACAAACCATATATGGATATTGGGAAAAGACAGTGGTTAAAAATATTTCAACCAAAATCGCTAAAATGAATTTGTAAAAATCTTAATTATGTGTAAATTCAAAGACAAAAAAAGAGAAAATGTTTAAGATGTGATCAATTGTTAAACTTTAAAGCTATAAAAAGTCCTTTAATTTTGAACAATGGAAAAATGATTAGTCCCAATAATGTTAATCTGAAGGATCTTCATAAACTAATTCTCTCATTCCTCATAGAAGAATGGTTGTTAAATCAAGTCTAACACTGATAAAAGCATTGTAACCAAAATTTATAAAATAAATTTCATGTTACAACTTGCTTTTTACCTCTGTTTCAATCCTTGTTCAATCCCATGAACAAGAATTGCGACTATCATAGGAACAAGAAATATAACTATCCTAGGAACTAAAATTAAGACTTTCAATGACCAATAATTGAGGTGATTTTGTCAATTACTAAAAGGAATAAAATTCAGGCCATCTCTGTTTGTCTCTCAAACCTTCAAAATCATATTTGAGCAAGTAACTAATTCTATACATTTTCATATACAAAAAATCTTAATTGTCCTTTTTCACATGATTTTTTTTTTAAAAGAAAAAAATTCTTTACTTATTTATAAGAGATTTTTCCCCATACACATTTTTGATACTTTCAAATAAAAGAAGTAACTGCCATTGTTAATGATGATGTAAGAAACAGAATCAATTAAAATGAGCAAAGATTTGAGAAACATGAAATTTTAAAGGTCCTAAAGCTGTTGAAGGTTCACTACAAGAACAAAAGTGTAGTCTTTACGTGTGAGGACTTTGATCCTTTCCCAGATTTACCATTGCGCATTGGTACATGTACCTGCAATTCAATGATGCAACTATGATAATATTGAATCATGCATGACAAACAAACATGCTATTATTACTACATTATATAATTTGAAGAATTTGATACAAATTGGTGTTAGTTTTATAATAAACATAAGTCTCAAATAACACATTACATCATAGGGAAGGACATTCCATGCAGTACAACATTAACGTTATGTAGAGTTAAAACAGACGCATATTTAATTAAGGAAAACTAAAGTCTTGAATATAACAAGACTGCAGAGACAATTATTTGTCTTGAAATTAGTAACTTCCTATTTAAATTGGCATGTATAAATCAATTAAACAGAAAAATACATAAAAGACGAGGAATAAATCTCCTGCACTGTAGAGTTGTCTTCTCCTGAGAGGTCACACTGACTAGCCAATGGAACAATAGTAACATGCCTTGGTATAACAATCCTACATCTAATGTTTAAAAAGTTTGATACCAACTGCCTTTGACATTTATGAGAAATTCCAAATATTTAACTATCTTACCCATAATAAAATATTTTACTGTTTAAAAAGACCCCCCTGGCCAATGTTTTATGCAAAGATTTCATGACTTTTATCAACATTGGAAAACTTAAGAAGCATTATATAGTACATTCTCAAGAGGATTTAAATAGATTTTAATGGTTCTACTACTGATAAACATTAAAGTATAGTTTATTGGTTCTGTTCAGAATAATCTTACTTTTAATTATAATGACAAATTACTCTTTTGATAATGATCCCTAAATGGCAAAAAGATAAGTGAAAGTGAAACCTTGCTGCAGATGTTTTTTATTCCCTTAAAAGCTTTTTTCTCTTAAAAAAAAATCTAATCATATTTCTTTTCTCCCTTAGCTGCAAACTACTCTCCAAAAACAAAAATATTGAGAAACAATATAATTTAGGAATACATTCAATGGAAATAGTTTGTTGTGATTAACACGTAGGTTGAACTCATGCAATATTAACCTGCCTTTCATATTCAGTGGGAAAAGGGAATAATATGATACCTATCTAATTTTATATGTAAGATGGATATCTATCCAATATCTGATTAATCTGTTTGCATATATACAGACGAAACGTATATTGAACTATTAATGACACATAGTTGAATATCTATTACAATACTCACACTAGTAGTTGATGTATTATTTGACATGCCTGTCTTGCCTTTCTTTTGACTTGGCATTTTTCTAATTTCATTTAATTTTTCTGCCAACATTTTCTGATTGATTCCACATAGATTTGGCATCAATTTTTCACATTTCTTATGACAGTTTACACCACACACTATAAAAAAGTGAATTCAATCATTAAAAGATGAACTTTACAATAATATACTCATTGATATGTATGATAAACGATTAACAATCGTTTCAATGTCTCATATATTCTCTTGGTTTGATGATAATACAATATTATTTAGACATATTTGTTATAAAGTTTTGATTAAGATTTGGTAGGTTTTTTTTATGTAACCTTTGTCAGTCTAGCAACAAATTTAAGAATATCAGACACCCTGGTATGGTTCCTTTCTTCATGGCAAGCCTTACAAACAGATGAAAATATCATTTTTTGGTGTCTGAAGTAGGTGCAGAGTTCGTATGCTTTCCCATGTTTTATTCTTTATATCTCTGTCAACTGAAAAAAGCATTGCAAAGTTGCAACCGGGTTTCATCAATAGGACATATTCAGTCATTCTTATTTCATTATATGTGGTGCAATAATAAAAATTTCTTTAAACTTTGGTCTACCGATTTGGAATATTTACTTGTGTATGAAATATGTAAGTATATAAACTATCAGTAAAAGTCTATCAAAACAAGTGAAACTGCGAGCTACTGCTCACTGATGATACCCCCGCCGCAAGTGGATAATATTAATAGTGTAAAAATATGCAAGTGTTCGGTAAACAGGAAGTTGTCGAGTGATGAATCTGAAAACGCATCACAAGGTATAGCTGACTTATAAAAATCCTGAAACCAAATTTTAGAAATCCTTGTATTGTAGTTCCTGAGAAAAATGTGACGAAAATTTTTAACTTGGTTATCATGTGTAAAATCATACAAGTGTTCGGTAAACAGGAAGTAGTCGAGTGATGAATCTGAAAACGCATCACACGGTATAGCTGACCTATATAAATCCTGAAACCAAATTTCAGAAATCCTTATATTGTAGTTCCTGAGAAAAATGTGACGAAAATTTTCAACTTGGCTATCATGTGTAAAATCATACAAGTGTTCGGTAAACAGGAAGTTGTCGAGTGATGAATCTGAAAACGCATCACACGGTATAGCTGACTTATATAAATCCTGAAACCAAATTTCAGAAATCCTTGTATTGTAGTTCCTGAGAAAAATGTGACGAAAATTTTCAACTTGGCTATCATGTGTAAAATCAGACAAGTGTTCGGTAAATAGGAAGTTGTCAAGTGATGAATCTGAAAACGCATCACACGGTATGGCTGACATATATAAATGTTGATACCAAATTACAGAAAGAGTGGATGTGTAGTTCCTGAGAAAAATGTGACGAAAGTTTCATGGGACGGACTGACTGACTGACGGACGGACTGACGGACGGACGGACGGACGGACGGACTGACAGACAGAGGTAAAACAGTATACCCCCCCTTTTTTAAAGCGGGGTATAATAAATTCTAATCTTGTTTTTGTAATTTTTTATCCTTACCATCACATTTTAAACCTTGTCTAAACAGACCATACAGCAGGGTGCCACAGTGATCACAGAATGTCGGAGACATGTAATTATTTACTTTAAATCGATGTGGAACATTTATGTTGAATCTCTCCGACATCATCTGTAAAGACAAATATTTGTACTCAAAAATATGCATAAAATGTCACTGGTTCCGAAAAAATAAAATAACAAAAATACAGAACTCTGAGGAAAATTCTAAACTGAGTGGTCTCTCTAGTTAAAATTACAATCGCATTGAATATTTTCATAATATAAAACTCCATGAAAAATAAATAAATAATGCTTCTTTCCTAGAGCATTGTTGCAAATTCTGTTTTATATACACGAAAACCTGATTTTTAAATACAGCCTGACTATTTTGCAAAGGATTGCTGTCTGTTACACAGTTATAATACTGACCTTGGTTTCCCTACTATCCTTAGCACTGCCAGGACAGGTTCCCAATATTTGATGATGGCACTTCTTGTGAACTGCACAATTGCAAACTACAAAATAAAAAATAAAACACATTAGAATTTATTTTAAAATCACCCTGTCTTATGTGAAAGGATAAGATATACTTTCTGTCATTTTTTTAAAGGATGGATAAAATGTATCTAACTTAAAACATAAATTTAAACAAATTATTCAATGGAGCCTTTAAGAAAGTTTCAACAATGTACAGACAAACAGGACCGACAGTAAGGAATGGCAGATGGATGGACAGACACGGATAATACTTAATGCCCCCACTGCTATAATGGGGGCATAAAAATGTGAACAAATGTTAAAGCAAAAGCTTCACAAGTATACTCATTTAAGTATTTGTGTTACCTATACCTAAATTTTACATATAACACAGTGTTTAAACTTTGTCTGATTTGATGCCGTCTCTTTAGATCATATATTTTTGTAATCTAAACTGCATATATTTAGATCTTCAAAGATGGCGGTATATTATTACTAATGTGATTCCAACTGATCGGGCGGAGCTTACGTTTTAATTTGCATAAGGACAGTCTATTTGAAGATGTGTGGGATAAGGATGATTGCCGTTATAATTATTCCTGATTTCTAATCACCTATCAGTGTCATCAAAGGAATTTACAAAACAATTGCTGGACACTTCATTGATGAGTTTTTTCTAAAACACCTATCTATAGATGGACTGGCTTATTATGAGCGATCCGGTTAAACTCTGCCCAGTCAAGTGAAATAAATCGAGTAATACCAGACTAATCTTTTGACAACTGATTCATTCACAAATTAAAATTGAGAATGGAAATGGGGAATGTGTCAAATGAGACAACAACCTGACAAAAGCAAGAAAACAGCCCAAAGCCAGAAGTGTGTCTTCAACAAAGCAAGATAATCATGTACCTGGAGGCAGGCTTCAGCTGACCCCTTAACAAAGCCCATATGTTACCACAACTGAACAAATCATAACTGGGGTCCAAATAAAATTAAAATTAGACCTATTCTGTTTGTTTTTTTTGCTTTGCTCGTGTTTGGTTTTTGCTTTGCTTGTGTACCATAAACATACCTTTGCATTGGTATCCCTGTTTGTTGAGTCCCCTAGAAATAAAGAAAAATTCTGTCAAATACAGTTCAAAGCACATCATACAGAAACACAATGACTTTACAAAAGACTATGTATACTTCAACAGTCACTAAACATCACAATTTAATCAAAAATCTATTTTTTTGGCAACAAAAATTAATATGATGAATACTTGTTTTTTTTAATGGTATATCAAAGGCATTATATAGACTACCAGTCTACATTAAATATTGATACCAAGTAAGGTTATCTAGAAGATGTCTTGTTTCTCCTGATTGTATCTTCTTCTTTTTTCATGAAAAGGATTGGTTTCCTGTAACGTTTTGCCTGCATTAAATCAATAAAGTTTTAAAAGTTTCTTGTAGGTCTACTTTGAAACAATAATTAATTGTATAACGTCTTGTTCTATGCTAATTTTTACATAGCTAGGCATTATATTTGTCAACATTTTACACCTACCATGTAACTTAAGCTTGGTATAATGATGTAGACAAGTATAACACCTACCAAGTTAAAATAAGCATAGAGCATAGCATGAATGAATTATTACTCAAGGTGGTACATAACACTATAGGGAGATAACTCTGTAATAAACAGAATAGAGCACAGCATGAATGAATTATTACTCAAGATGGTACATAACACTATAGGGAGATAACTCTGTAATAAACAGCATAGAGCACAGCATGAATGAATTATTACTCAAGGTGGTACATAACACTATAGGGAGATAACTCTGTAATAAACAGCATAGAGCACATCATGAATGAATTATTACTCAAGGTGGTACATAACACTATAGGGAGATAACTCTGTAATAAACAGCATAGAGCACAGCATGAATGAATTATTACTCAAGGTGGTACATAACACTATAGGGAGATAACTCTGTAATAAACAGCAGAATGTTTTAATCATGTTTTATTGTTAAAGAAATATTAATTTAAGCTTCTCAATGATTGAAAATAAGTCTTAGTCAAACAGCTATCAGGCTATAAATCAAATTATATTTTTAAATAAAGAGTGTGTTTCAACTTTTTAGAATTTTTCTTATTTTTGTCAAAATTTTATGATAATTAAAAATGCAAAATTAATTAATTGGAACCAACTTAAGTAAATTTTATACCATGAATTATGATGAAATAATTGGGTTAATTGTGTTTCATAATTTAAAATATTATATCATGCTTAATGTGGTCACTAATAGTAACTCATCATAAAAATAAATTAAACATCTACTGCAAGATAGAGAACTTTTGTGTCTACGAGGCATTTATTAAATAGCACATACTCCGTAAGAAATGGCTGATTAAGGTGTGTCTTCCTCCATCTTGGATTGTAAAAAACAGAGAACCAAAGGTCCATATTTTCTATCAAGTTAGCAAAATGGGATACAGGAATGCAGCTATCTAATGTGATTTTCATTTAAAAGAACCAATTTATAAGAATATAACTTACAAATATTAATATTTTTGCAAATGTTGATTAGTTTTGGTTATTTTTAATTTTATTGAAATTGGCATTTCATGGGGAGGTAACTCTAAAACAATGCATTTTCTGAAGGATTCTACATGAAATCTTCCTATTTTGTATTTTAGCCGGAAACAAGAATGTGTCCACAGTACACGGATGCCCCACTCGCACTATCATTTTCTATGTTTAGTGGACCGTGAAATTGGAATAAATTCTCTAATTTGGCATTAAAATTAGAATGACCTAATCAAAGGGAACATGTATACTAAGTTTCAAGTTGATTGGACTTCTACTTTATCAAAAACTACCTTGACCAAAAACTTTAACCTGAAATTTGCACTATCATTTTCTATGTTCAGTGAACCATAAAATTGGGGTCAAAACTATAATTTGGCATTTAAATTAGAAAGGTCATATCATAGGGCACATGTATACTAAGTTTCAAGTTGATTGGACTTCTACTTTATCAAAAACTACCTTGACCAAAAACTTTAACCTGAAATTTGCACTATCATTTTCTATGTTCAGTGAACCGTTAAATTGGGGTCAAAACTATAATTTGGCATTTAAATTAGAAAGATCATATCATAGGGCACATGTATACTAAGTTTCAAGTTGATTGGACTTCAACTTCATCAAAAACTACCTTGACCAAAAACTTTAACCTGAAGCGGGACAGACGGAGGAACGAACGAACAGACAGACGGACGGACGAACGGACGCACAGACCAGAAAACATAATGCCCCTCTACTATCGTAGGTGGGGCATAAAAACGTCCGGTGACCCTACCTTTTCTTTTGATATTCTCAAAGCATTGTCTGAAAGCTATCTTTTCCTTAAGTATTTAACAATTCTATCATTTGGTTTAGTTTCTAATTACAAAATGGTGTTTTTTCCTGTATAATCCATACAAAATGTGTTATTTTGTCACGTCCTGTAGCTTGAGAAAATGCATGGTGACCTATCATTTTTATTATATTTTTCAGCATATATCAATAGAAACTACGTTTTGGCAAAGTATGAACAAATTCTATCATTTTTATTTTAGACTCCCATACCACCTTAATATTTTTCTCGCTAATAATTTAGAAAAAAATATCTAGCTTCTATAAAAGATTATAATTTTTTATACTTGGTTAACCTTTCTGTAAATCAATATTTAATAGGTAAATGTACTGCATAAATGCAATTAAATGCAAGACAATGTTGAAGACACCTATCATGGCAGAATTATATCAAATTACACAGCTTCTAGTTTCATCATACAAGATCACACCACAAGGCATGGTAACAAAATATGTCATAGATGAATAACTGGCATAATCAATTTGCACCAAATATTACAGTTTTGAAAGGTATCAATTGTGCCACTCTCAATTTTTCTAATGATATCAGCAAGAATAAATGGAATTAAATTATGCCACATTTACATGTATATCTTTTTACCTTTATCATTCATGGAGAATCTTTCGAAAAAACAAATCAGTCCAATTGGGTGGTGTTTTATCTTACAAAGTCTTCCCAAATTATTTTCCTAAGAATTCCACTGAAACTGGGTGCTAACAGGGGGTCGTCTTAAAACTTGCATTGAAGTGAGTATTTTGCTCAGTGTTGAAGGCCTCGGACACTGTGACTTTGAGATGAAGAACAGTAATAAAGTGCTGTTTCTATGCTTTTTTGGGGTGTTTTTTTCTAACTACTTTCTGCTGTGCACGTACTGATTTTGAGTCATGAATGGTTACCCAATATTCTTTGTTTTTCTATTAAAACATGATCTAGATAGCCAGACTTGGTACCAGAAATCATTAAAGTTTACATTGGTACCAGAAATCATTAAAGTTTACAGTAACTCCATTAAGTGGTATATATTCAACAACAACAAACAATATTACATCAAAGCAAAAAGATATTATGGAAATTATATATATTTTGACAATATAAACAAAACCTAAAATGATGAGATTTATAACTAATAAGTTATTTTGATATTAACGGCTACTTGTCAGGCTATAAAATCAATGGAGGTTTGTCCCAACTGAAATGTCTTTTGTCTGTCATTCAAAAACAGACAATAAAACATGAAGACAATGACTAGTTATTGCAATATTGTCTGGATCAATATGGTAAACAAATATCAGAAATGACTAGTTACTGTTGTCAGCTATTATTTTATGATTAACGTTGATAAGTGATCTGTCAGTTTGTATACTTTAGTAATTATAAGTCCCAATGCCCCATCAGTTGCATCAAAATCAAACATATACAAAATCAAATTGACTTTTGATTAATTATCCCTCGAAGACAAGGATAAAACATACTGAGACTACAAAAATAAACCAGTATCAAAGTTCTTATAAATAATTGATTCACTTTTTTAGCACCAATAAATACATAGTATAAAGATATACATTTGAAGTAAAAAAATTATTTCACTTATGACCTTCATGATGATATAACAATAAAACCTTATTCCATCCACAACATAAGTAATGGTCATTGTGATGGTCACTTCCTACATTAATCCATACAATTTGTGATGTTGTTGATACTTGATAAACAAGAATGTGTCCATAGTACACGGATGCCCCACTCCCACTATCATTTTCTATGTTCAGTGGACCGTGAAATGGGGTCAAAACTTTAATTTGGCATTAACATTAGAAAGATCATATCATGGGGAACATGTGTACTAATTTTCAAGTTGATGTAACTTTAACTTCATCAAAAACTACCTTGACCAAAATCTTTAACCTGAACTTTGCACTATCATTTTCTATGTTCAGTGGACCATGAAATTGGGGTCAAAACTATAATTTGGCATTAACATTAGAAAGATCATATCATGGGGAACATGTGTATTAAGTTTCAAGTTGATTGGACTTCAGCTTCATCAAAAACTACCTCTAAAAAAAACTTTAACCTGAAGCAAACGGACGGACGGACGCACAGACGAACGGACCACAGACCAGAAAACATAATGCCCCTCTACTATCGTAGGTGGGGCATAAAAATACATCAATCTACCCAGGTAATTTCATTATGCCAATATAAAAATGTACAATTTTAAAAGACATGCAATAGTACAATATCATCTAGTTTGTCATGTAAAAATATAAATAGATTGAAATGTATCTCATTAAAAAAAACCAATGTCAAACATTAAGTTAAAACTAAAAGTTTTTAGTATTAAACAGTATCAAAAATATAGAAAGACTAGACATCCTTTTTAAAAATCTGACAGATCGAATTTCCTCTCTTACATATTTGATGTTCAATTTAGCCATGATAACTGGGTCAAAATCTTTAATTGTTTTTACATAGGTAGTAATGGTAACGTTTTTTCCTGTAGCTCAGTCCATATCGTAAACTTGGATATGTATGATAGCTCATTTCGAAGCTGTGACATTTTCACATATGTGGTTAAATTTTCGGGGTAGGAAGTGAGATTACTTTTTCCGTAAATTAGCATACCCTGGTAAAATATCCCCTTTTTAACACAATAAGTTCTTTGAAAATTTAATATTTTGAACACATTTAATAGCTCCATAGTTTTTACACATTTATTCTATGTTCCTCTTCTTTTCTATCACCACAAATGGTTATGTTCAGTCATTTGTAAAAAATAGAAACATGTCCAATATCACTACACAGAGATTTTTTCTTTACACATGACTTTTGAGTTCCTCATTTCGAGGCGCATTAGGGATGTTGTCCCAACTAGGTGAACTGTTTTAGTGGATAAAAGCAAATATCCCCCTTTGATTTATTGATGTCAAAAGTCAAGGTCAAAGGTCATCTTCAATGATATAAAACACATCATAATGAGGTGATGCACCGATATGCCAATGATCAAAACCTTGCTCAAAGGATACAAAAAAGATTTGTTTTGCATATTTTTTACAATTGACGGTCAAGTCAAAGGTCAAGGCCATAAGGTGGTCATGATAATACAGGACACTTCATCTTGTGGTTATACAACTTCATGCCAAATCAAATACAAAATAATGAACGATACTCAGCTTTTTAGGAAGAAATATCACTTAAGAATTGAATGCCCTTTTCTTGTAGTTTGTTGTGGTATGAAAACAACCCTTTAAAATTACAACAATCAAAGTGACAGCATTGTAGGAAACCTTTATGCAATAAAATGATTAAACATAACATCTCCCTTCATCAAATAGGAGACAGGTTCAATGACATATTCTACTTATAACTCACCATTACACATACACTTAAGATATTTGTTGAAATATGAAATAGACACCTCTCAATAATTCAAATAGAAGTGGTCCCAAATCAATAAATATACAATAGAATGTACTATGATTACCATTAATAGAGCTGCCTATTAACTCTTATACTTTTGTTATCCTATAATAGGGTACATTTTCAGAAAGGTTTGATACTAGAATTCTATTGAGCACTGACAGAGGATAAAAATTCTTATAACACATGCAGGGATATCATTTTCAACATTACTAAGTACATGTGTACCAACAAATACCACAGTTATATAAAACTTTGAAAAGATACTGTCTACAAATATTTAAATCAGTTCATATAAGACATCTTTTTAAATATGACCTTGAGAGATCAATACTCACCATATAAACTCATTACAGAATGAACAATATGTAAACTGGCGGAAGAACTTGGCAATAAATTGGTGACCTTTGACTTCGTGTACTTTAGCTTGTTTGATGGCACCTCTCCTGCGTGTAATGCCTCCTGTTGCTTCTTTCTCAGTATCAATAAATGGCACTTGTTCTGTAAAAAGGAAAATAATATTCAAAGAAAAAAGACGTTAATTGTTTATGGTATTTTTTAAACTGTGTGAATAGTATCTGTTTACTGTTACAAGTGATGGCAAATAAATCGTAAGTTTATAAACAAACCCCTAAGGATATATCCAAATTTGTACAAACTAATAAAGCAAACAAACTTTGAGATGGAATTGACATTTTTGTTTCCATTGCACAAGGTCACGATTTCCCAGACTGCTTATGATGTGCTTACTCTAAACAAGGATTTGTAAATAAATTGGAGAATACTGTTCTATTTATTAGTTGAAATAGAGGTGCAGACTTCCTTCCAGTATCTGTTAAAAGTCTAAGGGCAGTACTTTGTGACTGTGTCCTTTCATATTTTGCATTTGCTTTTTGTGTTTTATTAGTACCGATCTGATGAGTTCAGCCACTTCTCAACTGTTTTTTTCCATTGAGACAACTCTCCACCAGAGAGCTAATGATTCAGAAGTTAACAACTATCCATTGAGACAACTCTCCACCAGAGAGCTAATGATTCAGAAGTTAACAACAATAGGTCACTGTAAACATGTTTTAGTGTGTCAGATTCTTGATATGCCAGTCCCAAGTCTTAGGCATGTAGTCTAGTGATTATCTATGGTTACTATCACCATGATCACCTTGTAATCGTGTGACCTTTGAATATTGTCTATGAGGTTCCCTAATTGATTTGTTTTTAAAAAATAAATTATAACAGATATGTTATGTTATACAGTTATCAATATGTGTGGTCCTATATCCTGTCCCCACTTATATTTTGTCATTGCACAAGGTCATGCTTTTCTCAAGACTGTTCATAATTTCTTAAAGTAAATATATATATGCAGTTGTTGTGTACAGATGTGTATTTTAGTCAAGGAAAATATGGTTAATCTATTAGTTGCAATTGGCACTCAACTAACTTTCAGTAACTGCAAGTACTCTTGGACTGGTACATACAGTAGTGTTTTTTTGTCTTTTTGTTGTTTTTCCTAGTAAATCGTGCCAACTTGCCTTTTTCAACTGATTTTCTGTGTGCTCTTGTGTTGTGCTTTAATACCACTGTCCAAAGTAAGGGGAGGGTTCAGCACAATCAAACATGTTTAACCTTTCCATATTCAATATGTTTCTGTTCCAAGTCAAGAGTGGATAATCCAGTGTTTGTTGTTTGTTGCTGTCTGCAATATTTATTTATTGTTTATCCATTTTAACATGAATCAGGCAGATGTTTTTCCCTTTTGAAGTGTTTCAAAATTTGGTATGCTGTGGTCTTATACCTGTTAACTTGTCCATTGGTCTCTGGATAATTGTGATATTTCTTAGGAAGTGGTATTTTTTAAAGAAGTGGTAATTCTTAGGGAGTGGTAATTTTTAGAAAGTGGTATTTCTTAGGAAGTGGTATCCCATAGGCGGATTCAGGGGGCATTAGGGGCCCGGGCCCCTACTTTCATTGGAAAAATCTGGTTGATTATATAGGGAGTCACTGAAGTGTGACTGGAGCAGGCCCCCCTTAGGTCAGTCAGCTGGTCCCCCTTACAAAAAGTTCTGGATCCACCACTGCATCCACTGTACCTACCTTCTTGTTCTGAGAAAAATCTGACTTGTATCTGTAATCTTCCTGATGGTTTCAAATCTAACTGTAATAAAAATAAAGAACAAAATTCACATTAATTGGCCAAAAAAACAACATATCCCAACAATAAACAGCATTTTAAGAAAGTGACATAACTAAATGACAATACAAATTAATGCCAAACTGTTTTCAGTATGTAAACAGAACTATTCTATACATAGCACAAATATCTCAGACATTAGTGCACAACTTTTTGCTAATGTTTGTGTCCCATTTACCCATTAATATATTTATCCTATTAACTTATCAAGACTCACTGTGAATTTAAGAAGAACTTCTAGACTAAATTCAAATGAATACAGTGTATGTGGTAAGTGTTTAGTTCAACAGGTTTGTTTGGCATATTCCAAACTTTTGGCTTCAAAGACATAGGTCTAATAAACTATTGCTAGCTGTAAGGAAGTAACAAATCTATATACTATACAAAAATTTCAGACACTTTATAACTCTAAAATTTGTAATAAGAAAGTGTAAATGATATACAAAAAGAAACAGAACTACCGCATGTGATGCAATTTAAAGCTTCATTGCCATAGTAATCATCATGTAATTAAGACATATACATGAAAGGTACCTATATCTGGTACACTGGTGAGAATGTACCTAGCAGGAAACTGGTGTCAGCATGATTACAATGAGCTGAGAAATGCTACATGTGCATGATGTGTGTTTAGACAAAAAATAAATAATCCTAAGCAAGTTATTTATCAATGATTATTTTCCAGATTGTGATACTTGCTGTAGAAATCATTTATCTGAAAAACAACTTCACTAATTACTTCATAGGGTTGTCGATCCATTTTACTATGTAAACCATATCATTAACTATGTGATAATCTGGTAGGTATTTTTTACAGATACGCCTTTTCTTATTTTGCTTCTTTTACTGTAAGAAATAGGTATACCAGATATGTGAGGCACCAAGTGCACTTCACTAAAAACTGGTTAAATTTGAATGTATGCATAAGTTACACATATTTATTAAGATTTTAGGCATATGAACATATGTCTAACAGGTGCTTTATTAAAATTGGCTGTTTGTAAATTATAAATAATACTTAATTAGACAATTATTCCTAGATTTATAGCATATTAACAAGATGCCTTTAATGATCAGTTTATGATTTTCAAATTAATTTTGATATCAAATAAAATTAATTAGAAAGGGGGACTTATGTATGCATCTTCTGAAAAAAAAATTGAAAGTCTTTGATAATGTTAGTGTTTTAATTTAACCAAAGGATCCTATTTTCTAACACACAAAAATTGGATCGATACCTGGAAAGCTGGATAGATCAATTTGTCTTTAACATTCAGTGGCAAATAGTACATGCAACTCAGGATGAGACCATGTTTTAAAATGAGATATGAATATGTACTCTGTTTTGTAATTGTCTACTAGTTCGACGAGCTGGGCTGAATTTTAAAGATGCTGATTCACAAGGTAGAAGTCACAAACAAGGATGACTCTGATCAGTCAAGTCTTGCACTTTAATTACTTGAATGTCTTCTCAGAAAAGCAATATATACCAATTTTCAAGTCTTTGATTTGTCCAAGCCAAGGATGTTATTTCCATCACTAGTGACAGGCATGCTATGGAGAGACCACCAAGGTTTTAGCAAAATTGAATTACGAACTTTTATTACTACAAGTTTATAAAGCAAAAGTGTTCATGAATTTGGATGGGTTTTAGAGGTTTAGGTAGCACTCCACAGTTAGAAAATAAAATTAAAAATGAGCCACAAAATGTTTTATCATCTCCTATTCCTGGATTTCTAATACATTAACCTATCTGTTTGTGTTGTACATGTGCATATGTATGTAATCAGTATAGTCCATAGATTTGATTTTCAAAAGTTAAAAGAGTGAAAATTAATTCCTTTTATGTGTATCCATGGCAACATTCTGCATTTATTTACCATAAAATATTGCAAAAAGGGGGGTGGACATGTCACATATCCCCCCAAAATTTGGATCAAACTAGAATTTCAATGCCTTTGAGTGATACCTTTTTAGAAACTGTTTTCATAAATCTTCCTAATGATCAAATAAAAAATGGGGGTCTTTCGCCTCATTTTTTCGTAAATTCCAATCACAAAGTTCGTGCGATAAAAAGTTGGAAAAAAACATTACAATAATTGCCGGACCAATGTATGGTAGGGACATGCAAATACGGACTGTCATACAGAAAACAGCCTATATTACATACATAACATAATCTTGATGTTCATATAAACCCAATACAAAGGCTATTTTAATACTCAGCTATCCAAAAATGAATTTTATTGCACACTAGCTCTCATATTTGAAAAATCCACAGGGGCCAAAATGCGAAACTACACACCTAACTGTGGAGTGCTACCTTAGTTTGGTGTCAAAAATGGTCAACTGACAGCACTGGTTTGTTCAGTATATGGCAATAGCTTTTGTTTCTTATAACATCAGTTCTACATATTTTATTACAAGTAGCATCTTAAACATATTAAAGTGTATTACACTGAAGAATAAAGAATAAATTACAATTAATCAAT
The DNA here is from genome assembly GCA_019925275.1 of Mytilus edulis. NCBI lineage: Eukaryota > Metazoa > Mollusca > Bivalvia > Mytilida > Mytilidae > Mytilus > Mytilus edulis. The sequence goes on from CM034349.1 coordinate 24,529,444, forward strand.
CTTCATCAAATTTAATACACATTAAGTGTATTCCATCATTAATCTAATTAGATCATTGATATTTCCTGTCAGAAGAAAACATTAACTGGAGCACCCATCTATTATAAGTAATCTTTAAAACTCCTCTATTATCTAAGAAACGTTTTTATTGTTTGGAATCATCTCTTATGCTATATTAATCTTAGAATTGACTGTAGAATATAAGATAGGGTGGTATTTACTCACTGAGAATTGTAGCTGATTCAATATGTATCACAGGTAAAACAAGTGAAACTGCGAGCTACTGCTCACTGATGATACCCCCGCCGCAAGTGGATAATATTAATAGTGTAAAAATATGCAAGTGTTCGGTAAACAGGAAGTTGTCGAGTGATGAATCTGAAAACGCATCACACGGTATAGCTGACTTATAAAAATCCTGAAACCAAATTTCAGAAATCCTTGTATTGTAGTTCCTGAGAAAAATGTGACGAAAATTTTGAACTTGGCTATCATGTGTAAAATCATACAAGTGTTCGGTAAACAGGACGTTGTCGAGTGATGAATCTGAAAACGCATCACACGGTATAGCTGACTTATAAAAATCCTGAAACCAAATTTCAGAAATCCTTGTATTGTAGTTCCTGAGAAAAATGTGACGAAAATTTTCAACTTGGCTATCATGTGTAAAATCAGACAAGTGTTCGGTAAACAGGAAGTTGTCGAGTGATGAATCTGAAAACGCATCACACGGTATAGCTGACTTATAAAAATCCTGAAACCAAATTTCAGAAATCTTTGTATTGTAGTTCCTGAGAAAAATGTGACGAAAATTTTCAACTTGGCTATCATGTGTAAAATCATACAAGTGTTCGGTAAACAGGAAGTTGTCGAGTGATGAATCTGAAAACCCATCACACGGTATAGCTGACATATATAAATCCTGAAACCAAATTTCAGAAATCCTTGTATTGTAGTTCCTGAGAAAAATGTGACGAAAATTTTCAACTTGGCTATCATGTGTAAAATCAGACAAGTGTTCGGTAAACAGGAAGTTGTCAAGTGATGAATCTGAAAACGCATCACACGGTATAGCTGACTTATAAAAATCCTGAAACCAAATTTCAGAAATCTTTGTATTGTAGTTCCTGAGAAAAATGTGACGAAAATTTTCAACTTGGCTATCATGTGTAAAATCATACAAGTGTTCGGTAAACAGGAAGTTGTCGAGTGATGAATCTGAAAACCCATCACACGGTATAGCTGACATATATAAATCCTGAAACCAAATTTCAGAAATCCTTGTATTGTAGTTCCTGAGAAAAATGTGACGAAAATTTTCAACTTGGCTATCATGTGTAAAATCAGACAAGTGTTCGGTAAACAGGAAGTTGTCGAGTGATGAATCTGAAAACGCATCACACGGTATGGCTGACATATATAAATGTTGATACTAAATTACAGAAAGGGTGGATGTGTAGTTCCTGAGAAAAATGTGACGAAAGTTTCATGGGACGGACTGACTGACGGACGGACGGACGGACTGACAGACAGAGGTAAAACAGTATACCCCCCCTTTTTTAAAGCGGGGGTATAAAAAGACAAGAAATAAATGTTGACCTGCTAAATCAGATACTCCTATAGCACTCAAAAGGCATCAATCTGCAGTTGAAGATCCAAGAATTTGAAAAAAGGGGCCCACACATAGGTAATGTTTCGGAGTGAGACATGTAAAAATCTACAGATGTTTTAACCATAAATAAACATCAATATGGGGAGCCAAAACCAGGTTCAAATTGGGCAGGATACAAATTTAGACAACTGACTAAATTACCATTAGCAGTTATTGTATTAGGTGGAAAAAGAAAATTAAAATCTTGTTCTAAAATGATGAAATGTCTCAGTAAACAAAACAGTAAAGTTTGTCATTTGGATTGAGTTAAAAACACATGCAATGTATCTACTATCTATTTGTTTATATTCTGATACATTTTTATTACCAATAAATGAATTACTTCCTTGTTCAAATACATGTATTTCATATTCTGATGCTACTAATAAATTATTTCATTGTTAAAGTATTTCATATTCTGATACTACTAATAAATTCCTTCCTTGTTCAAGTAGACTACTAATAAATTCCTTCCTTGTTCAAGTATTTCATATTCTGATACTACCAAGAAATTACTTCCCTTGTGTGAATTATTTAAAATATAGAAGTGACAAATTAATCAATTTTTAATGAGCTGTTAGGAAGCATTGCATGCAAAAAACTATTCAATATTGAACTGAAAAGAGAATTTAACAAGATTGATGACTACTTTTTATGAAATGAAGTTCACAGAGATTTCTTTAGCAGGACTCATGATTAGATAGAAAACAAGTCTATTGATATAAAGTGAAAATTCCACAGAAGATCGTCTCCAATGGGATTTTTAACATCAGATGTTTACAGAAATATCAACTAACAGAGATTAAGAGTACCCAGAGGAATGCCCTTTATAAGATGGCATTAATGATCAGATATCGCACCACTGACGTAGGCACGTGTTAATAGAAACTCCACAGAGATACAGAGACAGATATTTCTCTACAACTGATTTAAATGTCATCTCCGTTATATAAACTGTACTAACTTTTTTGGAAGAACTAATATCAGAAAAAACCTCAGCTAAACTGAATAAACTGTCATATTTCAGTGTAATTATAAATCCCTGGAGAAATTACCCTTGTATTGTCTTCATGGTGGTGTTTCAGACAACTAATCTCATCGATAAAATCCAACTGATGGTTATAATTATGTAATGTATTTCTAGAAATCTTTCCTGGATTATCTCTATGAAATATAGGAACTGTATAAACAGCAATTTGCATCATATTTTCAAAAGTATAAAATATTTCATAAAATGCAAAATATTAATCAAGATTTTATATCAAATTAGACAATAATCAGAGCAAGGAGACAAACAAATAGGCCACTTCCTTAGAGTATATAATATTTATTAAAATGCAAAATATTATTCCAGATTTAATATATATCCTAGACAATAAACAGGGCCCAAAGACAAACAAAGTCTACTTTTATTTTCAAAATTAAAAGATCAAATATATGCAAAAAAAAAAGAAGACAAGAAAAGTCATAAAAAGCTTGTACAAAAACAAGTTTATGAATGCTTACATTTATCTAATATCACATAAAGGAGATGTGAGGATATAATGGTGTATAATCAATGAGACAGCAATCCAACAACATAAATAAAGATTTGAAATTAAGATGTATAAAGTTTTTTTACAAACAAATAGACATGAAGATGTCAAAACAATATGATGTGACTTCTAAACCCAAAGTAGCATAACAGAAAACAGAATGGTCAGATGGATGAGCCTTAGTTATTGTAAAGAAAGTACTAGGGGGGGGGGGGGGGGGCTCAACATACAAATATGGGTACAGATGTCTTGGCTAAGGTTTAAACACCACCCCTTCATATATATTCATTCTTGCAAAACACACTAAGAAAATAAAAAGATGTTGTATGATTACCAATGTGACAACCTTCCATAAGACAACAAACAAGTTACAACACTTTACATATATTTCATGGAAAAATCATAACCCATTCATATATTGAGCAGAAAATGAACATTTTTGACTCATTGACAAATAAACTTCTACAATACTACCCCTAGCCTATATAATATAATTTCTATGAAATTGCACTCTACTGATATATTCTGCATTCTGAAAAATTAGTGACACGTTTGTGAATACCTTTATATAGGAAAAGACAACCCCCAGTGAGATACTATGTATAATCTTGATACAACTACAGACTTTTACATTGGTAAGCCAGAACCTAAAGTTACTGTACAAAGAGTATGAAAAGGATGGGTGATCTACATTCATTACAAAATTAATGAATTTTGATAAGGTGGATCCAAGGGTTTATTGAACCAAGAATATAATTTTTACCGAGGCCATGTGCTGAGGTCAACCTAATTTCCTGGGATAATTAACCCTGTATCCACTACACTTAAGTCTTGAAATTGTTTTATTAGATGAAGATTTTTTTCGGGATGAGATGAATATTGATCCTACAATACAGTGACTTGTTTGTGTTGCTGTCCACCTCGTATACTAGTTTTAATCAAAATTCCGGCCAAATTCGAATTGGTTTTCATCAAATCAAATCATCTGTTGTGTCAAAGAACTAGTCTTCATTGTTAAAAGTGATAAAATATTATTCATACTTTCATAACTTATAAGACTTCAATTCCACTACATAGCTGTAATGAAATCTTGAACTATAAATAAATTGGGAATGTGTCCATGGCACACAGATGATGATTCCCCTTGCATGTAACTTTATAAAGGGACATAACTCAACAAAAAACAGTAAAAGTAACTCTACCCAAATTAGTGCTTAATCTGTGTTTTGTGTTAATAATTTTGTGTATGAGTTTCATACCATTTGGTTGAGGCAATCTATAGTTTGAGAATGGAAACCAATTTTAGAATGGACAAACGTACAGTTTATTGTAATGTGTCATTTGAAAAGTAAGAGAGTAATTTTGTAACTGCAGTTTTTGTATCTCTCTAAAATGAAAATTTCTAAATGCTTGAAAGCAGTCTTAAAATTGAAATTCAAAACACATATTCAAAATAAATGTTTTTATGAATTAAAAGGGAAATAAGAATATATTAGATTATCCATGAAAACTTAATGCAATCTTATTGTAACTTCACATACAGGTACAATTAAATGAAAATTACATGTTTGAATTCAAATAGACTTCTTATTCTTATATACATACAAAACTGTTTAAAAAAAATAGTATGAAACCTTCTTGAAACATTTTTTATAGCAGTTCCAAAATAAGCAGTCCTCTCATCTTTTAAGACTCATTACAAAAACAATATATATAAAGTAACAAGGCTACACTTTCATAAGAGTTTTAAAGTGGTATTCAAATCATAAGTGTGTTTTATTAAATCACTTCACACTTTGACTGAGGCTCATCTACAGCAGTTAGCTTACATTTCTGACCAGCTGAACAGTTTGATCTGATATTTTTGCACTTTATACAAATTATATTATATATTGTAACAGAACTTTGTAGCAATTAATCAAATGATCAGATATCAACAAAACAGACAACCTTCCAGTTTTCCCATATAACAACAGCTGCTATAGGTAAAGAATACATATAATCATAATGATATTTTTTTTCAAAGGAAAAGTGTGTATCAAAATATATAATATTGTCATAATTATATCTAATTGGTACTGAATCATGGAGGTATAAAAATGAGAGATGTGGTATGGTTCCCAATGAGACAACTAACCACCTGAGACCTAATAATGTAGAAGTTAACACCTATAGGTCACAGCACAGCGTTCAACAATGAACCAATCCCATACCACATTGTATGCTATATGAAAGACCCCAAAACTGCAAATGTAAAATTTTGAAAAGAAAAGACTCACAGCCTACGTAATGTACAAAACAATGAAAGGAAAACCAAATATGTGAAAACAGCAACAAACGATAACAACTGAATGCATATCAATTATATATGAATACTTTCATATCCAATGACTAAAACAAAATCTGAATAGATGTTTTTTTCAAAATCAGTACTTTTATCTGTCTTTTTTATATTTTATCTTAGTTATGTTATAAAAAAAAAAAAAAAAAAAAAAAAAAAAAAAAACAAGAAGCTTCTTATAGCCTAAATTATGCACTGGGTAAATTTATACAACCAAATACCCTGTCAGATCTAACTAAATGCAGTTTTCTCAAAAAAAAAAAAAGTCTATTGAAGGCATCAAAATAAACCACTTTGTCATTCCAAGCAATCAGCAAAGATGTCTTTTGAAATAGTTAGTATTTGGCTTCAAGATAAATGATAGTTACAGAACTGACCAAAAATGATTTATAAATCAAGACAGTGTTTAAAGCTATAATAGTTGTTAATGGTTTGGGTTTTTTTCTTACCCAGGCAGTTGCTATATTTCCATCTGTGCATTTTTCTGCCAATACTTTTGCTGATAATGTAATTTCTGCTAAAAATCTGTTTGGTTTCTCCATGACAACAAGGTTGATAACTCTGCCATCATACAAATGAGCATCAAAACATGTATTCCATTCAGGATAAATTGTGCGTTTTTTCTGAACTTGCTGAATACCTCGACCTAAAATAAATTTGCAAAAAATTTAAATAAATCATATGAATAACAATTTATCACATTATCAGATTTAACATGTAAAGATAAAGTGGAACTTCTTCTTACAGGTATCTGCAAATGGATCTAGTTATAAAATTTTAAATTACAAAATCTAAAAGTTAACCAAAGAACCATGAATATGAGGTCAGCCGATGGTCAAATTAATACTGTCGAACCACATGTACACTTTAAAACATTTCTTTAATAAACACAATATTTTTAAAGTTTTTTAAGTGGTCACTGAACCATCAGAATGGGGACAATGACAATGGGCTAACAACGCCAGAAGGAAACCTCGGACTGTAAAGCACCTGTATACCTAATATGGACTATCAAGCTCTTCTACCTTATGAATCATGAAAGTTTATGTAAACTGCTAATAGCTGCCGGATAAGCATCCCTATTTCTTTGACTTAAGGAGGTTCGCAGGTATAAGATTTTTAGAAAAAAACTAAACCTTAATTTTTCATTACAAATTTTATTTATTACCTTAAGTAGTTGTTACTTTATCATATGGTACAAAAATCATTCCAAAAAATCAATTCATGTTGGCCCCAGATTTCTGTAATTTAGTTCTTTTTTTATTTCGATATTACCGCTATTTCTCCAATTAGTTCAACAGAAAACAAGAGGCTGTCACAACGACAGCAAACCGCATTTATTAACATTTATTTGTGTCCTGGCAATATCACAAGAACCATAACTGATGAATGGTGAAAGTGAAAATCGTCAATATCAAATTTGACCTCCATTTTGTAGTCAGTATCAACATATTAAAATTTGAAAAGCTTAGATTGAATGGTTCATTAGTAAATGCAACAACGTGAATGGAAACACCATTTTATGATCTTTCAAGAACCATAACTCCTGAACGGTAAAAGTCAAAATCTTCATTATTAAACTTGACCTCTATTTTGTCATCAGTAACAACATATAAAAATTCAAAAGCAATTTGGTTGAATGGTTTATGAGAAAATGCACGGACACGACTGGAAACACCATTTTTCAATCTTTCAAGAACCATAACTCCTGAACAGTAAAAGTCAAAATCGTCATTATTGAACTTGACCTCCATTTTGTCATCAGTAACAATATATTAAAATTTGGGAAGCTTTGGTAGAACAGTTCATGCGTAAATGCACGGACACGACTGGAAACTCCATTTTTCAATCTTTCAAGAACCATAACTCCTGAACGGTAAAAGTCAAAATCGCCATTATTGAACTTGACCTTCATTTAGTTGTCAGTAACATCATATTAAAATATCATGAGTTAATGCACGGACAACATTTGATTGCCGCCCGGCCGCCTGCCGTACATCCCCAAATCAATAACCGACATTTTTGTCACAAAAATCCGGTTGAAAAGGACATTAACAAAAATGTATGCTTCTCTCGAAGGCAGATTGTGAGGGTAAATGAACGGTGACCCCATTTTTTTATTTCATTTTTGTATTAAGTATAAGATAAAGGTCATTTATAGAAAAATATAGAGAAATCCTATGTTAATTAAAAAATTTGATTTAGACCTGCGAGCCCTCTTAAGTGGCAGCCAAGATGATTAAAATAAGTGTCCTTGGTTAAGAATATTAGCACTTAAGTCATTAGCTTGACATACAAGATGTTCCAAACTTGATTAGTTACAAAAAATTATACCTAAGTGTAAACAGGTGTTTAGAATGTTCATTGAGGTTCTCTCACTCAGCCATTAGCACCAGGTAGGTAGCTGCCCTCATATTACCCTTTTACATCATACCGTAGTTTAATTACATTATTTTCTGGCATCATCATCAAACTAGTATTAAACAGCAGTAAACACAATTGAAGCTTTTGTTTGCTTTTGTATTTAATAATTTATCATCAATTTGATGAGACCCATTTGAGTATGATTAACTTTCCAAACAAACTCAGGTCAAAATGATTCTTTCTGATGAGTTAATCCATCATATAAAAGCCTTTAACTGTTATAGTAGAGAGATATGCTGTTGTAGAATCTTTAGGATATATATAGGTCACTTACTTGCGTATTAATCATGAAAATAATATTAGAACGTTATTCACTGAATTCTTGTTGTATAGAACATTGTTTACCAAACAATATGCTATTTTGGTGTAGCTTTTGAAAGTATGATACTAATGCTAGAAAGATTCCTAGATTGATGGATTGTAGCTTTTTTTATCTACATGTCTAGTATATTAAGTTACAACATGGGTTGAGGAAGACGAGACTACCTCAGTACTCACTCACACTGGTAGCTCTTTCTGAATTTTATGGGTTCCCTGTGATTATTCATGGGTTTTTTTGGGTTCTTTTTTAACCTTGAATTGCATCTTCCTGATGGATTTTGATATTTGACCTTGAGTTCTTTTGTCTCTAATCTATCAGCCATACTTCTTGTACTGTGACCTTCAGTGTGACTTACTCAGTGGTAAAAAAAACTCCATATCAGATATACCACTCAATTTCTATTCTAAATCTGAGACGTTTCATTACCTGGTGTCTGTACAGACTCTTTCATATTTACAGCTACATAAGCGTCAAACATGGGGTCTATAGAGTCCATTGAACTCCCTTTCTCAACCTGGAGTAGTTTTACTCGTATAAATCTAACTCCTTACCTGGTGTCTGTACAGACTCTTTCACATTTACAGCTACATAAGGGTCAAACATAGGGGCTATAGAGTCCATTGAACTCCCTTTCTCCACCTGGAGTAGTTTTACTCGTATAAATCTAACTCCTTACCTGGTGTCTGTACAGACTCTTTCACATTTACAGCTACATAAGGGTCAAACATAGGGGCTATAGAGTCCATTGAACTCCCTTTCTCCACCTGGAGTAGTTTTACTCGTATAAATCCAACTCCTCCCGCCATGGCTAATGATCAAGTCCTGCAAATGAAAACAAATTTTAAATTAAAATTCTCATAATATAAAAGCTGTGTTAATAAACAATAACATAAGTTAGAAGACTGCTGATGTTATGGCAACCACATGTATTATAATGTACAAGGACTTAAGGTGTAATCTTACATGAAACAAAATTCCGAAGCAATGGAACAGTACTTTTATAGCTGTTCTTCAACTTAAGGTCACCAGAATGACACATTATTCTTGAATACTTTCAATGAGTACACCAATGGAGCTCTTGAGCAAATACAAAAAGGAAAAATCAGAAACCCCAAAAACATAGGGGCACAGTTTAACATTAAAATTTCAAATTTCCTGACAAAGTTAGTTAGTACAATTATGGTTGATAATAATTAATACCTTTCACATTTTTATAAATTTAAATAATAATAAAAAAACGCACACCTACAGCCCCCCCCCCCCCCTTGCAAGTTCTATTTAAGTGTTATGATTTGGTTTGAATTCTTCAAAATATTAACTACTGTGGAATCATTTATTTCTTGTGGGTACCCGTTTTTTTGGATTGAGAAAAAAATAATATTTTCATGCAAGTCTGAATACGAGCTTATATAAATTCATGGTTCTCCTAAGCCCTGATTATGAAAGCCTTGAATATGAGTATTCAAAGAATAATAATGAAAGATCAGGGTATTAATATTCATTTTTCAATATTCTCTTCAGGACATTTGAATATTTAATCAAAGCTTATTTGGAGGATCAAAAGGGAAATGTCCCTGTTTGATAGATCAGTATGACATTTTCGTTCTTCCTGCTTGATATAAGTCCTGTTTGATAATATAGTATCTTTAATCCCTTGTCATTTGAACAATAGTTCGGATCAATAAGTCAAATGAAAATGAAAACAATATCTGATTGATATATAATATGTTGTTTAAAATTCTGTCAATTTGATGTATATTATTTCATTCTGAAATGTAACATCAGATAATATAGAATGTTGTCATAGCTATCCGGGAATGTAACTACTCCTGAAGCATATGTACTGGTTCTTAGATATAAGGAAGATGTGGTATGAGTGCCTATGAGACAACTCTCCATCCAAGTAACAGTTTATAAAAGTAAACCATTATAGGTTAATGTATGCCTTCAACACGGAGCCTTGGCTCACACCAAACAGCAAGCTATAAAGGGCCCCAAAAATTACTGGTGTAAAACCATTCAAACAAGAAAACCAACAGTCTAATCTTTACAAAAACGAGAAACATATATGAACAACATAAACAGACGACAACTACTGTACATCAGATTCCTGACTTAGGACAGGCGCAAACATTGTACATTTACAAAAAGCAGGTATCCAGTTTTCTACTCTCAAATTGCAGAGACACTTGTAATTCAAAAAGCCTGTTCATTCATTTTTAAATGCATTCATTAATTGTTTAAATCCCAACAACAAAAGAGATCTATGAGATAATCAAATCTTTAACAACAAAAAACAATCTGAGATAAAATACAATATTATTTCATCTATTATTGGAGAATACGGGTATAACATGTATTTTTGTAAAGAAATAAAAATGTGAAACTCTTATTATTGGGATCATTGTGTCATTAAGTTTGTTTTCTGAATTTACATGTGAAAGACTTCACTATTGTAGGCGGACTTTTACACTAATGTATGCCATGTATATGTTTACACTTTTGTTCATGCTTTTTCTATGATGAGGACCTCAGGGAAGATTTATTACGTTAAATACCTAACCCTGTAAACCAACTTAAAATAAAATATTTTTTTGTTATTACAATTCAATTCAGCAGTTTTAAAAGCATCTGAAAACTTAAGCCTGCAATATAATAGACCAGGTCTGAACTTGATGTCATAAAAAGAATTACGGTATGCTTTTTCTAATCTTTAAAATTTCTCGCTTTAAATGACAAAATTGTCTTCAAATCAGAACACTTCTATCATCAATGAACCAACTTCAATGAACACCTTTGTATGAAAACTTCTATCATCAATGAACCAACTTCAATGAACACCTTTGTATGAGAACAACTAAAATAAAAAAAAAAGTTTAAATCTAAACAACAATGAAATATTTTAATTGTTTCATTTTTATCAGATGACGATCAAATGCCGCGAACAAAATTGGAATTCTAATTCAATGGATAAGAATTACAGAAAATCGTTGATATTTTTTATCGGCTATTCTAAAATTCATTTGTGTGCTTCTATTCAAAAGCAGCTTTCTACTTGAGAGTTGATGTTACAATTTGTATGTATCAAGCATATATATCATCAAATGTTTCACTATCATTGAAATCTAATTACCAAATTAGAGCTCAAACAAACCTGAAGCCTAATTCTCCACAATACATTAGTCAAGCTTAGGTCAAATATATTAGGTATTCAATAAAAAATGAGCAATATGTTTGGGACAAGCTGACAGACATTATTGGAAGTTTTTCCATTCTAGGTAATAAGTTTTACCATTAAGAATCGGACTACATGACAGCCAATATCACTCTGTTAACAGTATCAATGGAACAACTCTGCTTAGTCTGTCCCGATGATAGGCAGGCGTGAAAAATTTATGAGCACCTCACGATTCTATCATTTATGGATGAATCTTTATCCCAAACCATCATAGTATTTTTAATTATTTGAATGCTTATAGATTCAACTACTACATGTCACATTGTTTTCTAAAACAAGAACGGTAAAAAAAAAATAATTTAAATTCAGAATTTTTAATTGTACAACATGTTCAACTAATAACAGTTAAACCGTTTTTCTAAATAATTAATGATTAATCCACATGCCTTGCAGTAGATATAACACATAGAATCATAAGACAATATGTAAGACAATAAATCGTGTACCAATATTGATGCAGAAATAAATGTTTTCATGTTCTACATAATTAACCTATATGAAAAATTGATGAGCACCTCATGATCAGATTGTTTAATGTTTGAAATATGAGCCAACAATTCAATCAAGCATTGACTTTGGACATAATGCATTTGTTAACTTTCCTGAGTATTTGGAGCATTAATCAAAATGTATTGACTTAAATTTGAAAATTCATTTTACAAATCTTGAAGCACATCAATCCTCCTGAAAACAAACCATATAACTTTTGTTTGAACAATCTTTCCTACTTGCAATACATTCACAATGGTAGATAAAAGTCATCCTAGGAAACCAGGCACCAAAATGTCATTGCATAACAATTGCAATATAGTAGTACTTAAGAAAATAATGAAGATAACCTGGCTTCAAATTGAGACAAATGCCAAATAACAGTAGAAAATACTGAAGATAACTTGGCTTCAAATTGAGACAAATGCCAAATAGCAGTAGAAAATACTGAAGATAACCTGGCTTCAAATTGAGACAAATGCCAAATAGCAGTAGAAAATACTGAAGATAACTTGACTCCAAATTCAAACAAATGCCAAATAGCAGTCCAAAATACTGAAGATAACTTGACTCCAAATTCAGACAGATGCCAAATAGCAGTAGAAAATACTGAAGATAACCTGGCTTCAAATTGAGACAAATAGCCTATTTTGCATTTGTCTTAATTTGAAGCCAGGTATCGTCAGAATTTATTCTGCTATTCAAA
>CM034349.1:24542249-24659456 GCA_019925275.1 Mytilus edulis
TTTCAACATTAGTTATTTTTTCTTCGAAATAAAAAAAAAAAAGCATTTGCTATGAGACAAAATATGGTTGGGAATTATCATGATGGAATTAGCCATCAAATTTTAAGATAGAGTATTTCAAAACAAGAATATGTCCCCAGTACAGGGATGCCTCATCCGCACTATTATTTTCTATGTTCAGTGGACTGGTGGAAAATCTCTAATTTGATCATATCATAGGGAACAATGTGTGCTAAGTTTTAAGTTGATTGGACTTCAACTTCATCAAAAGCTACCTCAACCAAAAACTTAAACCAAAACTTTAACCTGAAGCAGGAGGAACAGACGGACGGACTAACACACTAACCAACAAACATAATGCCCATAAATGGTACATTAAAAAATCGTCCCCCTTTTCAGGTTGCCCAATATTGTACAATGTTTCACTGTCACATTGACATATATGCCTAACATCCAGTTTTATTTATATAGAGTTGTATTTTCTTAACCTACTTCATATTTTCTTTAACACAGAAGTTATTAGTATAAAGTCTGATTTTCTGCTGAAAACTTCCTTGAAGTAATGGTCATATCATATAATTATATTATGTGTACTCCAATGTAATAATTTGTTGTAAATAATTTTAATTTAATAGACTGTTTCAGATACCTGGATTATCCTTATTCATTGACAAAGCTTACATTTAAAAATCACTTCCTCATTAAAAGATTTTGATCATGTTGAAGGAGTCATAAAATTTAATTGAGAACAGAAATGTCAAAGAGACAACAACCCAACCACAGAGCAGATAACAGCTAAAGGCCACCAATGGGTCTACAACGCAGTGAGAAAATTTAGCACCCATGTCCAACATTCTAGAGAGTAAAGGCTTTTTTTAAGATACATGTAATAATGCTCACCTAGCTATGTAATTTTCACATTTATGCCCAACAGAATTTTAAAATTTTAAATAACACTAAGGTCAAGTAACTGATTGCTACTTCATGGTCATTATAACATTTTGAAAATATATACATGTACTACAAATAATTACCTTAAAATCAAAGTTTAGGCTTGATGACTGTGAAGATTACGCAATTAAAAATCACAAATAAATGTGAAACTGAATGTGTCAAAACCACACAAATGGCCCTGCTCACAGAAAAAGCTTGAATATATTTTGAGGAGTGAAAATTAGAGTAGTAAAATCCATTTAGCCTATTTTCAAGAATGTTTCAAAAACCGTAATTTTGACAAAATTATAGTTGACTCACATATAAAAACTCAGCTCAATATGTGATGTCAGAAAAAACAGCTGTGTAATGTTATTGCCTCCAAATTTTCAAAATCCAAAGCCAAGAAATTTGACAAAAATTGGCAGGGTAGAACCAAATGTAAACTCGTTCGGGGTAACTCAATATACTAGACAGCTTTGTGATGTAGAAAAGTCTTTTATAGTTTAGCATACAAGGCATTTAATCCCTATTGTAACCTTGACCTTCAACTTTAATCAACATATCCATAAGTACAGGAACTGTTTCAAGCTTAACATGTCACCACTGCAGATAAGGAAACTAATGCACTAACATAGCATATAATTATGACTGCCTCCAAAACTCTTAAATTAAAATGTAGCCTACCTTTGCAGAAAACTAATTAATTGTCAGTTTGATGTTCAGTCACAGTAATCAGAAGAAGCATTGATGTAAATTGTCAACACATGGGTCTATAATGTTAATTCCATACAATCTAGCATCTGCTTATCATATTTTTCTTATTCCACTTTTACTTCTACATCTTTGACCTGAAAATATACCAAAACTAATATTGTCATATTGCTAATTCTAAACTAAACCATCATAACCATGACAACATTTTTTGATAGCCATATTATCAATTGTAAACTAAACCATGACAACATTTTGGGATACTGTCATACTATCAATTCTAAACTAAACCATGACAACATTTTTGGATATTGTCATATTATTAATACTAAACTAAACCAGGACACATTTTTGGGCTATTAATAATTCTAAACTAAACCATGACAACTTTTTTGGATATTGTCATACTATTAATTCTAAACTAAACCATGACAACATTTTGGGATATTGTCATACTATTAATTCTAAACTAAACCATGACAACATTTTGGGATATTGTCATATTATTAATTCTAAACTATGACAACATTTTGGTGTATTGTCATATTAACAATTGTAAACTAATCCATGATAACATTTTTCGATATTGCCATATAATCAATTGTAAACTTAACCATGACAACTTTTTAGGACTATTAATTGTAAACTAAACCATGACAACTTTTTGGGATATTGTCATACTATTAATTCTAAACTAAAACATGACAACTTTTTTGGATATTGTCATATTATTAATTCTAAACCATGACAACATTTTGGAGTATTGTCATATTAACAATTGTAAACTAATCCATGATAACATTTTTCGATATTGCCATATAATCAATTGTAAACTAAACCATGACAACTTTTTGGGATATTGTCATACTATTAATTCTAAACTAAATCATGACAACATTTTGGATATTGTCATACTATTAATTCTAAACTAAACCATGACAACATTTTGGAGTATTGCCATATTATCAATTGTAAACTAAACCATGACAACATTTTGGGATACTGTCATACTATCAATTCTAAACTAAACCATGACAACATTTTTGGATATTGTCATATTATTAATACTAAACTAAACCAGGACACATTTTTGGGCTATTAATAATTCTAAACTAAACCATGACAACTTTTTTGGATATTGTCATACTATTAATTCTAAACTAAACCATGACAACATTTTGGGATATTGTCATACTATTAATTCTAAACTAAAACATGACAACTTTTTTGGATATTGTCATATTATTAATTCTAAACTATGACAACATTTTGGTGTATTGTCATATTAACAATTGTAAACTAATCCATGATAACATTTTTCGATATTGCCATATAATCAATTGTAAACTTAACCATGACAACTTTTTAGGACTATTAATTGTAAACTAAACCATGACAACTTTTTGGGATATTGTCATACTATTAATTCTAAACTAAAACATGACAACTTTTTTGGATATTGTCATATTATTAATTCTAAACTAAACCATGACAACATTTTGGAGTATTGTCATATTAACAATTGTAAACTAATCCATGATAACATTTTTCGATATTGCCATATAATCAATTGTAAACTAAACCATGACAACTTTTTGGGATATTGTCACTCACCTGTCCAGATACCTATGGTAGAGCTTAAATTTATAGACTTTGTTTACTGCTAAAACAAAAATCAAGATGCTTTATGTGATGCCATTTGTTATATGACATAAATGAAAACTTCCATGCTAAGTGGGCCTAATAAACTTTAAAGTGATTGTCAAACAGAAAGTGACTTCCTGACAGATTGGTAAATTGCGTACACAGAACAACTCAACAATAGACAATTCCATTACATTGAATACCACATGATACCAGTTCATTAACAAAACAAATTACATGCTCAATGGTTGTAATACTATTCAACGTATTATTAAACAGGAAGTGACTCCTAGGCTGATCTGGAAATCGCTTATGCAGTACATCTCAATATTACATGGTTCAATACTAAATATTCTTTATCTTACTAATAATACAGAAGTTGAACAATTGATGTGTAATGAAAATGTGTTATACTCCAATTTAGTGTTTTTTATGAATAAACAGCGGAGTTCAATTCTCCATGTGACATCAGCCTCATTTCACTTATTAATTTGTTCATCACTTATTTGACTTATTTAAGTGCAAACCTATGCATTTATAATACAATTAAATTTTATTACATGTTAGACTACATGTACATGTATTTAGTATTTCATTAATACGATTTGAACAAAGCATATTCTTGTTTTAGATTTTTTTCTAGTTCTAAATACATTACTTTAGAAAATGGTTTTATATGCAAAATTATATTATGTTCATGCTGAGAAACATAAGCAATAAAGCTGATTAAAATTCCATCAGTGTTTTGTTAAGCCCAATACTTATCAAGACGTTTTAGTACTTGTCCCTATCCACTGTTTATACTAGATGATATAATGAGATAATTATATGATTATCTTCTCTTTATCATAGAACTAAGTGATGGCTTTTGGCATTCATAAGTACTCTCTGTAGGCTTTTCATGTCACTTATTTAAGGCAGGCTTTCAAACATGTTCTGTAATTATATTGAATAGAAATGAGGTGGTAGTGAACAAATCTTGTTCAGTGTCACAAACTACAGTACAAATACCCCATATTGTCTGGTTCCTGGTCCATGAAACCTGTTCCTATTGTTTGATTGATAGGTGTTTAATGCCATTTTCAGCACTATATTTGCTTTTTCAGGGAGGTCAGTCTTTATTGGTGGAGGAAGTCTAAGAGCATGGAACAGAACCACTAACCTTCGTTAAGAAATCTGACAATTCTCCTTAATTAAGATTGGAGTCAGATGCACCCTGCCATTTGAGGGATTTGAACTCGCAATCTTGGTGTTGTTAGGCTAGTTATACAGAAGTTGGACTACTTCGACCACTCAGCCACTTTTTTATCTTAACTATTTGGCCAGTTCCAATCCAAACATTCCTTTTGAGGTATGGAACTGTGTGGTCAATTTCTTAGTGATTCATAAACTTATACACAAGTTACTGTCCTGAAACAAGAAAAATGCTTGTTTTGGCCCCTTTTTAGCCCCTTAATCTCCTAAACAGATAAGCCAATAACCCCCAAATTCAAACCCAACTGTCTTTTTGTGGTATGGAACCTTGTGACTCAATTTCGTAGAGATCCAGACACTGAATATCAAGTTATTGTTCCAAAACCAAAAATGTTGCCATCCAATAAAAGCTGCAATTCAAAAAATTTACTAGATTAAACTTTCAATTTATTTTTCAAGTACATGTACTATACATGTACACACAAATCTGTCACATCAATAATGATGTTTTATTTATAACCAAAATTAGATAACCTCAATTGTTGTATAAATATGTGCATTACTGTGCATTACTGATAAAAACTGCACAATAATCCTGTGTTACTATATGTATATAAAAAGGTAATACCTGTTCTACAGGGAATAAAATTGATAAAGCAAAAATCATAAATAAAACACTTGGTCAGGTAACAATGTGAAAAGAAGGTAATCCTGTGATGTTAGGTATACCAAGATGAAACAGACAACAACCCAATGACAAAAAGGAAAGTCAAATGAAGGAGAACAACCAATGAGACAGACAACAACCCAATGACAAAAAGGAAGGTCAAATGAAGGAGAACAACCAATGAGACAGACAACAACCCAATGACAAAAAGGAAGGTCAAATGAAGGAGAACAACCAATGAGACAGACAACAACCCAATGACAAAAAGGAAAGTCAAATGAAGGAGAACAACCAATGAGACAGACAACAACCCAATGACAAAAAGGAAGGTCAAATGAAGGAGAACAACCAATGAGACAGACAACAACCCAATGACAAAAAGGAAAGTCAAATGAAGGAGAACAACCAATGAGACAGACAACAACCCAATGACAAAAAGGAAAGTCAAATGAAGGAGAACAACCAATGAGACAGACAACAACCCAATGACAAAAAGGAAAGTCAAATGAAGGAGAACAACCAATGAGACAGACAACAACCCAATGACAAAAAGGAAAGTCAAATGAAGGAGAACAACCAATGAGACAGACAACAACCCAATGACAAAAAGGAAGGTCAAATGAAGGAGAACAACCAATGAGACAGACAACAACCCAATGACAAAAAGGAAAGTCAAATGAAGGAGAACAACCAATGAGACAGACAACAACCCAATGACAAAAAGGAAGGTCAAATGAAGGAGAACAACCAATGAGACAGACAACAACCCAATGACAAAAAGGAAGGTCAAATGAAGGAGAACAACCAATGAGACAGACAACAACCCAATGACAAAAAGGAAGGTCAAATGAAGGAGAACAACCAATGAGACAGACAACAACCCAATGACAAAAAGGAAGGTCAAATGAAGGAGAACAACCAATGAGACAGACAACAACCCAATGACAAAAAGGAAAGTCAAATGAAGGAGAACAACCAATGAGACAGACAACAACCCAATGACAAAAAGGAAGGTCAAATGAAGGAGAACAACCAATGAGACAGACAACAACCCAATGACAAAAAGGAAGGTCAAATGAAGGAGAACAACCAATGAGACAGACAACAACCCAATGACAAAAAGGAAGGTCAAATGAAGGAGAACAACCAATGAGACAGACAACAACCCAATGACAAAAAGGAAAGTCAAATGAAGGAGAACAACCAATGAGACAGACAACAACCCAATGACAAAAAGGAAAGTCAAATGAAGGAGAACAACCAATGAGACAGACAACAACCCAATGACAAAAAGGAAGGTCAAATGAAGGAGAACAACCAATGAGACAGACAACAACCCAATGACAAAAAGGAAGGTCAAATGAAGGAGAACAACCAATGAGACACATCATATATATGTATTTAAAAATGTTAAGGTGATACACAATTCAAATAAACAGCTAGTTAAAACCTGAAAAATCTCTAGCCAAAAACTAAAGACAACATCAAACAAATTGGTTAAAATTGTTTTGACTTTGACTGGACTAAATGGCTTTTAAATGATTATATCAAAAGCCCAGTTCAACCATGTTGGCAGAAAATATAAAGTCAAATTGAAATTTCATACTTTAATAAAAAAAAAAAAAAAAAAACACTCAAATATGAAACCGGATATTCAAGTCTTCAACAGTTCTCAAACAGTTTTCCCATGGCTGTATATCTCTATTATATTATTCAGGGATCAAAATTTGAAATTTCCCATGCCTCACTCATTTATTAATTATACATCAGCAAGCATGACTATGAAGGAGTTCTGTTATTTCATTAAATCTTTATTTAACAGCAATAAATAATAAATGAGACCTACCTATCTTTTTAATTAGTATTAATTCGAATGTACTCAATACTAAGCATAATCCTCTAATAAATCCAACATGTTTTGCTATTATACACTGAATCATTTATTCTGTCCTCATCATTATATAGCTTCCAGAGCTTTATACTGTTTATAGTTGCAATTTTATATCATCTAATAGTAAATTAGCTATTGGAAATAGTTCTCACATTTACACATTGACACCATTTCACAGTGAATTTTCCACCCAGACCTGCCAAACACTCATAATATTGAGAATTTTTCCATAAGTTGTAATTAAATATAAAGCATATTCAAACAGAATGAAATTAGATAAGGTGAAATGAGTTTTCAGTAAGACCTCCTTTGGGTATGAGTTTATTGCATTTATTTTGTTCCACAATGTCAAGTTTTCTGTTTAATAAATGTCAATTTTAACACATGCCTTTTAACGATTTTAGTAACAAATAATACTAATACATAGAAAGCAAAATCATTTCTAAAATGTTTCTTTATAACCTAAGTCCTCAATGAATTTATATCCATACATGTACTAATGAAGCTATTCACTAAATATATAAGGGAATTATATCAGCTTATATATTGATAAAACATCATATTACAGTTAACTACTCATTGTACATCAATAAAATAGCAACAGTATTAACTACTAGCCAAAACAATATGTACAGAATGTATACCAGGTGAGGTGTACCTAATGTACAGAATGTTTACCAGGTGAGGTGTATCTAATAACAGCGGAGGTAAACATAGTGTTAACATGTCTGTCTTTCTTTCACAATCATATACCAGGTAGTCCAGACTTGTTCATGTTGTTGTTGTTATGTCTGCAGAAAAGAGCTGCAGAAAATTTAAAAATCATCTTTCTTTCACAATCATATACCAGGTAGTCCAGACTTGTTATGGCACCCTCAACGGAGTTGGGGTGACATATTGTTATTGTTCGTTTCTTTTTTTCATATTATTATTATTATTTTTATTCTTCCACACTTTTTTGTCCATTCTATTTCTCAGAATTGACTTGAACAATATTGATGGAACTATATCATAATGTTGACCATTACATTGAATAGTGCAGTGGGGTATGGCATCATCAAGATGGCTGCCGTTGCCATGGAAACGAAACAAATGTGAAAAAATCCTGTTTTTTGTTTTGGTGAACTGTTTTGATATGCTTAAACTCAGAAACATTAATATTTTGATACAATGTAGGTGCCGGCCATATACAGGTGTTGGATGATTTTGGCACTCATTGGAACTACTATGTTGCCATGGAAACTATACCAAAAATTTCAAAAATATCAAAATGCTCCAAACTTCATGAAACTTCACAGTAACGATGAGCAACATTGGAAGATGTGGAATTTGGCGTTGGAATTTCCAAAATATCTGTTGTTACCATGGAAACAATGCAAAAAAGGTCAAAACTTTGAATTTTCACAGAACATTCCAGAACATCAATGTTAAATTTATTCTAGAGACATTAAATGGTATATGATTATGGAGGGAAAAAATTGCAGCGGGGGTTTGACTTTGGAATATTCAAAATGGCCGCCGTTACCATGGGAACAGCAAAAATTTCAAAAATTTCAAAGTTCTCCAAACTTAATGAAACTTTACAAAATTGACAATTGGCATGAGTAGATGCATTCTATGATTTTGGAATTTTCAAAATGGCTGCTACTCGCCTGGCAATGGGGAAAGGGTGCCATCCGCTATTGCTTGCAATGGCAAATCTAGTTCATGTTGTTGTTGTTATGTCTGCAGAAAAGAGCTGCAGAAAATTTAAAAATCATGTTGCAACTCAAACATATCTTGTACTTACTGTTCAAAAAGACTAATAGCCTGATATTTCAGTGTTGGCCAGTCAAATAAAAGAAGGTTGTGTCAAAACATTAAAGATCATCTCAGGAAAAACAAATTTATTGCAAATGACAAATGAAAATTATCAAAATTTATACAATGATTCAATTTTCAGAGTAGAATTTTTAAAAAATGTGTCAAGTTTCAAGGCTATATCATTAATTAAAAGTGTCATACTTTTCATTTGCAATATTTTTGTGTGAATTATCTCCCTTAGATATATTTCATTGTGACAGTTTTCACTCTTTTGGCAAACATTTCACAATAAGATTATTGTTTAACGTCTGAGATAAAGGATTTAAATTTTTTTACTGTAATTGTTCTCCTCCAAGTTTTGGTCTTACAACAATAAGTTTGAAATTAATTGATAATTTAGCTGAATAAGAACCTTTTAGTTAAAGCTGCCTTGTCCTTTGTGGATTAAGAAAAAATGGTAATTTTTGAAATCTCAAGAAGAGATTTTATATGAATTTATAGGGTTAAATATACTTACCATGAAATTACATTTATATTATATAGAATATGTTTGCTTTCACAACATGTTCTCATCGCAATTAACTAGGTGATTAAAAATTACATCCATGAGATGTACTCACCTACGTCATAGTTCACCTGTGTAACATACACTAGCTTTAGTTTTAATTTGTCGTTTAATTGAATAATTTCAATTAAGTGAACAAAAAACTGAATTTATTCCAGGGGTGGTGGTGGATTGTGGTAAGTATATTTAACCCTATAAATTCATATAAAATCTCTTCTTGAGATTTCAAAAATTACCATTTTATATGAATTTGGTTAAATATACTTACCATGAAATTACATTTATATTATATAGAATATTTACTGATTAACAAGCAGTATTTCATTTGGTGGAGGATAAATTCTCTCACACACATACAATTTCAACATATAAAAAATTATGTGAAATTTTTTAAAAAGTAACTCCATTAAATTTTGTAAATACGGATATTAGTAAAAACCGAAATTACTGAATTTATTATACAATGAAGCTATGCTGCATAACTATATGTATCAATGGCAAACTTTGCAGATTGTATAAATACAAGTATGCAAAATTAATAGACTTGATGTAGAGTTGTCTCAATGGCACTCACATGTATATATATACCCCATATTTCTATATCTGATGAATAAATAATCTGCAGGTCAGTATAGAAATAATTATATTAAAGCTCCTTCATTATGAGCTAAATGTGCTGTAATATTTATGCAACAGTAAATAAGCATTTATTTCTGAATAGGTTGTTCTTGTTGCTTGTACAAATCGACAAGAACTAATCCAACCTTAATTTCATTACTTTCCACTTTGAAACGTAAGTTTATTTGGAAACATTATTACCTTTCTTTAACTTTCCATTTTTTTCTCTATATTAATATAATAACAGATAATATATGATTGCTGTCGTCTTTTGATAACCTGATCAATATCACATCTTTCGAAATAAATTCTTTTCTACTTAATTAAAGAATTATAAACAATTAAAATATACTTTGTAAATAGGTGTCCTTAATACAATCAAAGTTTATTAAAGACTCAAACCAAAGTTGTTTCATGATTATGCTAAATCTGGATTAATCTTTAAACTTTTTTAAAGTTATAGTCCCTGAGAATTTGCTTCTCTGCTAGATATACTACTTTTAATATTTCATAGATTTAGAATAAAATATTTTCATCAAGAGAAGTCTTGTACTATTGTATAATGACAATTCTCTAAACTGACTAAATTTTAAAAATCTGATAAAATTTCTATGAGTGGTAGAACCTTTGAATACAATGTCTACCATTTCAACCATGAACAATATTTTTGTTTTGTATTGGACTACTCAAGTGTAAAAATACAGAAAAGGACAAATCAGTGGAAAAGTTTCAGTATACATGTTTCCATTGATATACTGCTTCCACAGAACATTTGGATGTTGAGCTGAATTAAAGCCATGATTGTTGTCCTTATAAGTCCAAAAAGAATGCTAACAGATGATTTTCTCCAGCTATGAAAAATCTGTCTAAAATAAAATGTTTTGATATTTCTAATTAACATTCACAACGGTTAACTTTCTAGAATATCTTGCCATGTACAGTTCCAAATTTAAAGAAACAAAAATTTGACATAATGAACAACTCTTGTATGTTGCTCTTGACAATTGTTTATATTAATTTCAGAAATTATTTCGCTATCAGAAATACTAAAATGCAACTTGTCAAACATAGTTCTATAGTTGTATTTAAAGAAAAACACTTGTTTGGCAATATGGAAAACACTTGTACCAACTTGCAGTATCCTTAAGTGTTCTTAGTTATTTCAGAAATGGTTTCACTATCAAAAATGCTCATTTTATTTCTGTCTTGGTTCACCTCATCTGAATCCTATACATTCTGATATGATTCAATACATGTATATATCAACCAAACAGCTTTTGGTAGTATTTTGTGACTTCAACCCAGTCATTTGGTTAACTTAGTCACTCAGAAGAATTTTGCATTTGTCCCCAGATTTGGCAAAAACAAAATTAATGTGATTTAAATAATCACATCTTTCAAAACAATATTGAATCAAAATTCAAAGTAATTGTTTAAAATAAACACATTTCAATTTTGTGTAGCATATTCTTGCATAAGATACTAACTGTATGCTATATATTTATATTATTCTGGCTGGTAATATGGAAATTGAAAAGTGAATAATTACCATCAATTCCGAGGTTAAAATCACATGCATTCGGAAAACCTTCCTGCATATAGATAATATACAACTTGACTTTGACCAGACTAGATTTTTGTAACTTTATGCTTATAATGAGCAAAAATAAACATAAACAGTGACATTTTAATATTTAGGTATAATATTAAGAAAATGTCTCGCATTTGATTTGATATAATCATGGAATTATCATACTATATTTTACTTCCATGTACTATTCTTAGACTATTGAAAGCTATTTGCTAACTATTAATCAGTCTTTTAAATAAATTGCTTTTCCTACATTTTGCTGTAAGATTAACTGCTTCTACACTGGTGCTAAAATTTGAGAACCAATTGAAATGTATATATATTATATGTTTATATTGGTACATCATGTGTTACTCCAAAAAAAAAACCTCTTCTTTTTTTCTGCATCTTGTAAAGACTGACTAAATAAAAGGTTTATATAAAGAGCTGTATAATAGATAGTTTCAAATCTTGAGAACTACTTCAATTTCCTAGACCATGTCTAGCATTTTAAATAAATCCTGCATCCACAATGCTTTAAATCTTATTTATTTATTTACCAATATTTTACTAATTTTTTTACAAGATCTAAATTAATGATAATCTTGTTTCTATAAATCAGCATATTTGAGTCCTCTATACTTCAGAATTCTGAATCAATATTTAACTCTAGGAAAAACAATGTGTAGCCATTGCATAAACATGTTGGGTTCTACCAATCTCACAATAAGAATAAAACGGACCCAATGAATGAATCCTTATAGCAGAAACTTGCCCATCTGTTGGCATTGCTTAGAAAACTTAAGATGTAAATTAAGGCATAATTTTCTATCTTTAAAAGAGCATCCAAACTCCTTTTGCTTTCATGATTGGAAGATATATGTATAATTTGACAGTGATTCCCATATAGTGAGGGTAA
Organism: Mytilus edulis; assembly: GCA_019925275.1. Lineage (NCBI taxonomy): Eukaryota > Metazoa > Mollusca > Bivalvia > Mytilida > Mytilidae > Mytilus > Mytilus edulis. Next base: position 24,554,768 of record CM034349.1, read on the forward strand.
GATAGTCTCTTAAGTCTTACGTTATCACCTCTTTTTTTTTTTTTTTTTTTTTTTTTTTTTTTGGTACTCAAAACAAAACAGAATTAGTACATATTATATTTAATAAATGCATTGGCAATGTACACTCTGAATTATGTAATCAATATATAAGCCATTACCTTGAATGAGTCTTTGTGAAATGCATCATGGCATCCCCTAAATTCTTTATTCAATAGACAATCTAATGTTTACATAAAAACATATAAAAGCCTTTGTTTCCTTACTGCCGACAAAAACAAACAATTGGTTATAGCAGTTCATACTTATAATATTCATGTTCTTCTTGTCATAAGTAAACTGACCATGAAATTTAATACAAGTAAAAAGAGTTGTCACAAGCTATCAACTGTATTTAGAACAGTGCTCCATTCTTACTGTCTCCATGTCTGTTAGAGCATTGGAGAATTATTTATCAGTAAAAAAATAATTAAATATTTACAGCAATTTGCTGTTCTGGAAAAATATTTCAGGCTTCTAAGAATTACTGTCCTGATTTAAACTGGACATATTTAAAAGAAGTATGTATTGGTATGCTTAAACTACAATCACATTTGTATTGTACTAGATAACAATGTATCATTTTCAGTGTCTTTAATATCTGTCTTGACTATTTCCAGACACTTGTTCAATATATTATCAATATGAGCAAATATGTTAATTGACTAAACTGTTGGTTCATCACAAAAAACAATGTGCAACCAAATATTAGCTATGCTTGTGTTGTTTTAAAATATAATAAAAGTAGACATAATGTTCCCTGGGTGGAAGGATGTCTAGAAAAGTCAGATAGACCTGGACTTAAATTCACTAGTCTGATTCTAATTTATTTTATTTGCAACAATCATCCACGTGCAATTCTATGCTCCATAAATATCAATGTGCAATAAATAAATAGTTATGATTTAATTTTATGTAAGATATCAAATCTGTATTTTATTAGAATGAATGCAACTTACAGATTCTAAATCATGCATGTTGTTCTAGTTCCTATGTTTCCTGTATGAAACATGTCAACATTAATCAAATAGACTTGGGCAAAATCCCTATTCTATTTTAAGTCTATAGTGATCCATTGAGCACGTTTTATTTTCAATAAATATGGTTTATGTTCCCTGAATGAAAGGTTAACCAAATAAACATCATCAGTTGTGGGCAAAATCCCTATTCTGATTGTGATGTATTTATCAACTGTTAAAACAGTATCACTGTTGGTCTACGCTCCCTGTATGGAACGTTTTCCAAATAAAACAATCAGAAATGGGCAGATTCCCTTTTCTGATTGAAATTTATTGAACCAATTGAGGTTCTAGTCACAATAGTGGTATACGCTCCCATACGGACGTTATCCACATTAAAATAATCAGATCTGGTCAAAATACCTATTCTGATTTAATAGTTATGTGTTTACACAGTCTCGTGTACCAGGTGTACACGTAACAGACTGCAAATTGTAAACAATCGAACCAATTGAGGTTCTAGTGACAATAGTGGTATACGCTCCCATACGGACGTTTTCCACATGAAAAACAATCAGATCTGGTCATAATACCTATTCTGATTTTAATATAGTGATGTGTTTACACAGTCTCGTGTACAGACTGCAAATTGTAAACAATCGACTTTATCCAAACTTTACACTCGACCCGTTTCGTAGCATTGCTCTAATGCAGTGAAAAATCCGGTCAGCTGAGCGTGAAAAAAGAAATAAACATCCGTTTAAATATATATCTTTTTAAAAACGTAGCACTCACGTAACATGTCCGATTTTGACAGCTAAATTCTGCCTTTCCTCGGACCCGATTTAATGTTTGAAAATGGCGGCTAAACAAAGGTCATTTTCTATGTCGTCGTATTTCCAGACTCGTAAGCTGTAAAAATGACGAAAACGTGCATATCAGAAACTTGGCAGAAGCGCTGTATTCTGATTTACATTAAATTAATCGTATATCGATATTCCGAAAACAAATAATGTCTTTTATAAAACATAAGGATTTTCAACAGTAAACTGTTAAAAATCCTTGCCGACGAGAAACATGCGTTCTCTTGAACGCAAAAATTAAAACTAAAGCTAGTGTATGTTACACAGGTGAACTATGACGTAGGTGAGTACATCTCATGGATGTAATTTTTAATCACCTAGTTAATTGCGATGAGAACATGTTGTGAAAGCAAACATATTCTATATAATATAAATGTAATTTCATGGTAAGTATATTTAACCAAATTCATATAAAATCATATTTATTTAAGTAATCTTGTATTTGAAATAACTGTTTTATTTTGTTATTAAAAAAATAAATACTGGTAGTCCAAACTTTTATTATGAAGGACTTATCTGATTAGGTAGTCATTCATTACTTGCCTGTCAGGTGAAACAATTATAGAAGAAAAAGAGTTTATTTGATTGATTGATGTTTAACACCATTTTCACAACTTCTTTGTGCTATTTTGTGGCTGTCAGTTTTACTAGGTGGAGGAAGCCAGAGTGCCAGAAGAATACTGACCTTTAGTAGGAAAACTGACAATTCCTTGTCAATTAAGATTTGTGTGAAGTGCACATACCAGTGCTAGATTCCTTCTCACAACATCAATGTAAAATTCTCAGGGTAGTGATACAGTGGTTCAAATACTTTTAAAGATGACTCCACTTGGGAATGGAGTCTCCCTAGTAGGGGATTGTTAAAAAATAGAAAAGAGATTGATGCTTACACTTAGGTATTATCGGATAATGAATTGAATATAATGGTTACTTAGGCAAGAACTGCAATTCTGAAATTGATTCTACATTTATATATTTGAATGTTGAAATAGCATTTACAATCAAAGACTTTTTTAGAGTAATATACTTGATGACCACCACAGACAAGCCCAACCTTGACCTGTAACCCAACCGGTGACCCATCAAATCTTTCATGTGCCAGCTAGCAACAGCAACCTATGACGAGGGTCGAGGTGCATATCAAGGTCACCTCAATCTTGACCAGCCACCCTGAGACCCATCAAATCTATCATGTGCCAGCTTAAGTCAACCCCCATAATAACCCATGACGAGGGTCTAGGTTCCTACCAAGGTCATCTCAACCTTGACAAAGAAATGCAAATAAATCATACCTGAAGAAAGTTGACGACAAATTGAAATTGTTTCTACAACTATAAAATTATATAAAAGGGAAGATTTTCTCTTGATACACAAAATGGACCAGAAAATAATACTCACAAAGTCAGCCTTCTTTATCTTTTTTTATCTCAAGGTTAACTGTCTGTTCCAATTGATATTTCTTTTTAATTCTATTTACATTAAAACTACTGTTATCTAACTAACTCTATCAGTCTGAGCAATTTTGAGATATTTAATAATATGAGGCTACTAATTTTTTTTACAAGATGTAACAAAGTATGCAACATTTTTGTGTGTTGACAGATGGGAAGGGGTACAAATTTATGACTTCTTTCCTTAGGAATGCAGTGACTTTTAGATCTTATAAAAATACATCTATATATAAATAACACATAGCTGAGAGGGTGACAAAGCAGATGATTGCCTCAAGAAAACAGTGTAAATTTAGGTAAAGACAAGGTTGACAATGTTTTCTTTTTCTTTCAAAGGGAAACAATTTGCTCTATCACCCTCTTCTATGTTTTATTTAATGAACATAACATTTAAATTGAGAATGAAAATGGGGAATGTAACAAAGAGACAACAACCTGACCAAAGAGCAGAAAACAGCAGAAGGCCACAAATTTGTCTTCACAGCAAGAAAATCCTGCACCCAGAGGCATGCTTCAGCTGGCACCTTAAAAAATGTACTAGTTCAACCATTCATATTAAATAAAACACACAATTAATAAACAGAGGTGAATTCAGGATTGTGCAAAACTCAAAACAATAATATTTCAGGGGCACTTACTGCAAATAGGTCAAATTTTCAGGTTGTTTACTCAATACATCTTGTTGCAATATTCCTTTTTGCAATGTTCACTTTTATCCTAACACTTATATTTTGCATGATACCCAAAATGGCAGAAAAGTATATTTCAGTCATTAACCTCAAAACAGGTCAATAGGTTTTTATCCAACTCTCAGGGTAGATATACAACTAGTGATTCTGATCATATTTCAAAAATTTCTAACCTAACTGCTATACTTTTCATGATAACAGCAAACACCTGCCAAAATGAAAACAAATCAGAATTTCAAGGGCAATAACTCCAAAATGAGTTGTTAGATTTCTCTAATTTTCAGGGTGGATAAATCTTCTAATGTTGATCATTTCAGGGTAGATAGATATTGTAATGCTGACCATTTTTTACACTGTTAAGTTTCTTTCTTATTGATAAAGTTTTGGAGATATTAGCCAAAAGTGTAGTTGACCTTTTGTTCTATTATTATAGACACGGCATTCAGGTAAGTTGGTCCACCTGGATAAAAATCACAAACTATATAGTTAGCATCCTATAGATCTAGATGAAGCAGGCAAATCTTTGTTTTAACCGTTGAGGAGTTACAGAAAAAAAAAATTCTAAAGAAAAACAGATAATGTCTAAATTAGCGTTGGTCCGGTGGTCCGATACCAGTAGAATTTGTGTCGGACCAGTAGATTTTGTGAGTTGGTGGTCCGACGAACCAGTAGAAATTTGTCGATAAAAATCACGGATTGCATGCAATCTTGATTTTTTTACAAAAATATTTTCCTGCAAACTCAATTACAAGGTACTGGGCATATTACGTATTACAATTGATCAAGTTAATTAATATCTCAGCTGAGCGTCCTTCTCACTCAGACTTCTTCACAACAACACAACATGTTTTAAAAGGAGTTAAACCGCCGGCCCAAAAATTTTAAATATTTGACCTTCATAAGGAAGATCGGAAAAAAGTTTTATGAAATTGACAAAAGAAAACATAAATAACAACAATCCTGGGAAAAACATCATGAGTGGTGAAAAATTTGCAGTGATTGACAGACCTAGATAAGAAATGGGTTTTTTTAACAGGATCTTTAAATTTTAAGTTTGATTCTGTACTTGCTCATGAACAATCAGGAGAGCACAAAAAATCTACAGGAATAAAAGAAAGCATGAAACTAAAGTAAACATCTATCATTAATATATGTTAATTTTGCAGTACAAGTAGTCTTAGAGCAGGACCAGTAGATTTTTCAGTCCACTGGTCCGGTTGGCCTAAACAGAAAAAAGCTTAAAATTGACCCCTGCAAAGTAATGACAATTGCTCACATGGCCCTGGTGAGCTAATACAAATGTGTAACCATTTTGATAACAGTATTTAAAGGACAAAACTAGAAAGTCCGAGCATCTAATTAGATCTTTTGTTGAAAGCATAAAATTTGACACCTGCACAAAGTTGATATACCCCTAAGACCAGCAGAGATCCTATGTTTGAAATCTAACCGTGAATCAATATCAATTTCCTTTTTGACAAGAGACAAGACACTAATCCAGTACGAATTAATTATTTATTTCTGTATAATTGGCAAAGGACAGAAAAAGATAATAGATTTCTGACCAATAATTACTAACAGTAATTATCCTGGCATTTGAACAAATGTCTGTGTATTGTGGTTTTCAGAGGAAACACAAGTCTCAGATAACCAGAGTTTCTTTGAGACATGATTGGGTGACAGCTTATCAATAAAACCCATATTACATTGCATCCATAATGGTCAAATCAACACCACTGAAAAATTAGTCTCCAATTACTATAGTTCTACTCCTAGCTATGGTTTCCGATTTTTCTTTTTTTCAAAGAAAAATATTGGTGAATGAAGCAGAAATTGGACATGTGTTCAGGTGTTTTCTAAAAATCAATGAACACTTTTAACATTTCATTAATATGTTGTTAAAAAATATCACTGTAGGGTCAGAAAAGGGGGAAAATACATCCTGCAAATAGGATCTACCCTAGGCAATTTCATTTTACTAGTGTTTCTCAATTTGATTCATGTAGGTGTCAATTTTATCAACCTTTTAAGTAGAAGACCTCCATCAGTGACAGATTTTAGAGGAAACTTGGTGTTAAACCTACTTGACAAGCTGTTTTCTATATTATGCAATCACCTTTTTTAAGTATCATGAACATTTATAATATTTTTTTTAATTTTACATTCAAACGAATATAATTTATATTGATCACTATTTTTTTCATTCATACATTTGTAGCTAAAACAAGTTAGAAATTAGTACATGTATTTAATATAAATGAGGTTAGGGTAGTCTTATTGAACCAAATGATTTGACAAAAAACTGCTTTGCCAAGCGCAGCTGGATAAGACCGCAGAGGTTTGAAGCTTGATACAGGTCTGAGTTTAGATTGTAATTAAATATTTGACACATTACAGGTTTTTGACACAAAATAAATGTACTCAATGAACTTGAAATTGATTATATGATTTGATTAATATTCAATTGAAGATTTTTTGCTAGACTGTGCTGTTACCCAATACTTAGTAAATATGTTTTTAGACTATGTACATAGAATTAGCAAAATAAATTGAGATCACAAATTTTTCTTTGGAAAATTGGCAATTTCTTAAATCTTGAGGAAAAAAATTGAAACTTTTAACATTGTTTCACACCAAACAAAGCATTAATTAATATTCATTCATTTATGGTATATTCTAAACGTCAGTTTCTATTAGCCTTTATTTGAATGAGAAAGTCTATTGTGACCAGCTCTCAATGTATGAGCTAAATCTAATCTATTTGAAATAGGATAGGCTTATACAGAGTATTAATAATATTTGCTAGTTTAGTTTTAGAGAGTATCAAATCTAAAGTGAGGGTAAGTCTTATTGAACCAAAGTTTAAATGAAAAAATTAATATGAAACACAACAGTCACAGTGCATATCCCTGGCCCCAATATCTGATTATAATTATAATCAGAGTGAAAACTAGTGAAAGTGTGGGCTACTGCTCACTGATGATACCTTCGCCAAAATATTTCAGTAAACAGGAAGCTGATGAGTGATGAATCTGAAAAGCATCACACAGTATAGCTGACATATAAACCTAGAAACCAACAGAAATCCTTGTATTGTAGTTCCTGAGAAAAATGTAATGAAAATTTACAACTATGCGCGCTATAATTGTAAAATGTTACAAGTGTTCGGTAAACAGGAAGTTGTTGATGATGAATCTGAAAAGGCATCACACGGTATAGCTGACTCATATAAACCCTGTAATCAAAGTTCAGAAATCCTGGTATCGTAGTTCCTGAGAAAGATGTGACCAAAAACATTCATGGGATGGACAGATGGACTGATGGACTGACAGACTGACAGACAGACAGACAGAGGTAAAACAGTATACCCCTACTTTTTTAAAGCGGGGGTATAATTAACATGAAAATGAATAGCTGCAAAAATAAGTAAAAGAAAGATGTTTCCTTATTTGACTTCATCAAGTAGTTTGACAATTGTGAAATTAAATCTTTCACTGAATTTGCGCAGTGAATAAGAATGGGCTTAAATAAAGTATCAGCAAAAATATATTTTTTCTTGATTTTTAACAGATTTCTAAAGAAATAAGTTTCTCAACTGGATCAGCCAATATGACAACCCTATATATATGCTTTTAGATATGTAAAACTGCAGACTATATCACACAGCAAAATCTGACAAATCATGCATCTTCATGATGGATTAAACTTTGTAAGTTAAAATACAATGTTTTTGTATAGGTTATTCATATATCTAAAATCCTAAAAGGCAGTATATAATACTTTGTGGAGATTTATTTATTTTTAAACCCATTTCATCTTTTCACTGTTTTAAACAAAGTAGTATACACTAGATCATATTACATCTATATGATGATTTTATCATAATTATTCACTTTGGTAAATCTTTTCGCTGATTTTATAGAAATAATTCATAATTTTCTAATAAAAATCAAACTATGTCTATAGTTTAAGCTTCAATAAAAAAAAACTTTGCTTTAAAATATAACTGTTATTTTTCAAAAGGAAATTTGTTTTAACAGGTAATAAACAGCGATATAAATACTTTGATAAATTGACATGATTAAAGCTTTTGAATAAAATATTGTGTGACATTTCATAAATATGAAGGTATTTTTTTGCCATGACCAGAATTTAAAATTATAGTTTTCTACTATATATACATGTATGTCTCACAATTTCATGACTTGTATCAGTCGATTGTCATGATTTGTGGTTTTATTTTTTTTTTTATACCTATACAGAATGCCTTTTAATTAATTACTCATCCTGCTTTAAATCTTAAAAAGAGTCACATATTCTTGGTTTTCCATAAGTTCTTTTTTCTAACAAATTTTTACATCGGACGTTCGTAGAACTGAATACTTACACTGAAAATATTTAATAAAGTTTGAAATGTAGATTTCCCAAAAAGTATTCTATAATTTTGATAAAAAATGTCATTGCTCAAGTGTGAAGTTTACATACATGTCATCAAGTAAATCGCACATTCTTTTTTGTGTCATAAAATACTACCAGTATATATAAGAAATAGGACTAAAAAAAAAATTATTAACAATTAACTGTAAAGGGGCAGGGTCAGCAACCCACAGCATTCCCCCCCCCCCACCCCCCACCCCCCATCCACAGCATTTCTTATTTCTTCCAAAGAAATCTAACTAACTTGTTGCATTAACTTTTAAAGATATAATCTGTGCACAAAAAGATCAAACTGCAAATGCATTCAAAATGAACAACAATTACATGAAAACTATTTTGTACACATGTAAAAATGAGTTATTTAAAAATGTTAAAAGTGCATTAGTGCTCATCATCTAGTACATATTACTTACATAGCTGTTAATTAACTTTATTACAAGCTCTCACACTTACCATTCATTCAAATCCAAAAATCAGCTAAAATTATGTCTGATAATAAAATGTATTCCCTAGAATTACAATAGTTGTGTTAATACACAATTAATCCTTTCTTTCCTGACAAGTAACCCACAGAGGTATACAATTATATACAGGTAAACTCTGAAAAGATCAATGGATTATATGGTTATCATTATCTTGGTGTCTTTTTAGGGGCCTTCTCAAAATACATTAATTAACAAAATTATGAGAGTGAAAGGGGTTTTCTCAAACATTAAATTGCAGACAATTAAACCTAAAATTTAAGTTTGTTTTTTTTTTTCTATCCAATGTTTCATTTTCCAGTTCCAGATACAGTGACATACGTTTTCTTTCAAAATAATATAGTGTATCTATAGTGTTTCTTATTTCTATGTCATAAACATATCTATAATAGCAATAAACTTTTTATTTCTTTTAAACACCAGTTTCTGTTATTTTTTAAAACATAAAGTATCAAATTCCAGCTTAACCTGATACAGACAGCCACAGTTAATTGATAAAAAAAAATATTAATAATGATATTTCAGAGCATATTTTTTTCATAAAATATCATTAAAAAATATGTCTTGCTGTTCAAAAAAAAAATTGTACATCAATGAAAAACAAAAGTAAGCCTAAGGCCTCCAGCTAAAATTTAGAAAGTCATTTTGTTTTTCCATATGCAGGATAATCTCGTCATGTTAATCGATTGATTGATTGTTGGTTGCTTAATGTCCAGTGCATGTTCAGGACAAGAACAGGTAAACAATAAATACGATAGGTAGGTCTTGTAATAATAGAGGTCATCCAGGACGATGGTCGGGAAATTTAGACTGCCACTGGAAATGAGGGTATATTGGATATATATAGAAATTTTGCCTTGCAACCCGCCACCTGGGAACCCAACAAACAGGGGTTCTTTACATGCAAAGAGTGTGGCACTCTCTTTACAAGATGCATCAGATTTAACATCCTAATTCTGACTGGACTTTCGCTGAGTTGAAGACCCATTCAATGGTGCTAATCAGCTGTTTTCTGCTCTTTGGTCAAGTTGTGGTCTCTTTTCACACATTCCCCATTTCCATTCTCAATTTTAAGTCAGAAATAAAGTCAGGCACAATAAAACTGCCTAAAACTGATAGTAACAATTATTACCAATGAGACAACTCTCCACATAAGACCAGCTGACACAGAAATTAACTGTAAGTCACTATACGTCCCATACCACATAGTCATCAATAAAAGGGCCCAAAATGACAAATTAAAAACAATTCAAAAGAGAAAACTAATGGCCTAATTCATGCACAAAATAATTAAAGAAAAACAAATATTTAACACAGCAACAAATTCAAACCATTCAAATTGAATTATAAGGAAAACATATAACATTTGTCATGAAAATTTGAATTAAAAAAATTAAACATACCTCTGTCTCAATCTATAATAACACAACTGAGGCATGAGAAATAAAAATTAACAAACTAGGAACATATTAAAAAGGAGCATTTTCGAAAAGTCCATCAAAATGAAAATGTAGTATATCAAGTTTTAAAAATAAAATTGAGAATGGAAATGGGGAATGTGTCAAAGAGACAACAACCCGACCAAATAAAAAACAACAGCAGAGGGTCACCACAGGTCTTCAATGTAGCGAGAAATTCCCGCACCCGGAGGCGTCCTTCAGCTGGCCCCTTAACAAATATATACTGGTCCAGTGATAATGAACGCCATACATAATACAAATGCATTGTTATTGAAACACTATAGGAAGAATGTGACTTCGATATGATCAGATTGATGAACTGGGCAAAATTTTGAAGTTGTAAATTGATTTTGCATATCTTACCATTAAAGGAGTAGAATACTTTACAAAAGTGTGATGTTTAAATGTTGATATAGGATTTAACAAACTTATAATATTTTTGTGTTTAAAAAGGGAAAGGTACAAAATTTATCTTCTAACCTTAGTTTGGTTTTCTTCAATCTATCCAATCCATCAAAATTTTCCATGACCACTCCAGGTAAATGGAAACTAATGCAACTTTAAAGAAACCAAACTAGGACAGACAGAAAAATGGTGAAAAGTAACAATAATTGCCTCGGTTGCCTTCTGATTTTCACACAGACATCAAGTATGTGTTTCACTGCTGAGAAATGCTTTTCAATTGATAAAAACATATACATTGTAGGAAACTTCATTTAGGAGTTAAATACAGGGAAAAAATACTATTACCTGAAGAGAGGAATAAAATTATCAAGCTTAATTACAACATTCATGCAGTTATTACAAATAAAGAAAGACAACTCTGATGAAATAAAATACATTGCTGTCAATGGTGTATGAATATTCCCTACTACATTGTATATGCATTCTGTATTTTTTTTAAAGTTTGGAAAGATTTCATGTATGTTAAAGTCCATAATGGACTTGCTTTCAGTAATAAAGTTTTTAAATAATCCACTAGATCAGAGATACAAAACCGATGTAACTTTTAGATGAGGAACAGCAAGAAAAGTGTTGATCCCTTGAGTCTGGTTTAGTCAAATGTCATCATTATGTGTACGGAGATTTTGGCCATAAATTAATAAACTACATTCCTTTGTTATTCAGGAAAAATTCCCATCAGGATGTTATTGAACAATATGCAGTAAGTAATATCTAACCAAGAAGGCCTTATAGTTCCTGCAATGTATTCATTTTAAATCCCAAATGTTAAAAAAAAAATATAAACTAGATTTATTAAAAAAATCATAAATCTTTTGATCAATACCTTTTCTATTTAGTTTATTCCTAAGAAAAATCAGATTAGCAATTTACATCTGGTATAGACAATAACTTTTCTTATGTATGCAGTCTCCATATCATATCTGTCAGGTTCTTTTTTTAATTAACACATTGAATGTTCAAGTATACTTAATGACTGAGTGATACTAGTTAAAAAACATTTTGAAACTTCCTTCAGGTTGAAAAATAAATATTTGAAACATCCAGGAACAAACTAAACCTTTTGATTTATCAACATTCAGACCAGGAAGTAAAATACGGGTACATTTATATCATAATGAATGGACCATATAAATAATGTTGAATAATGAAAAGTAAAGAACTCTTATTCAATCTAAATTTTCTGTAATTTATTTTATGTATAAATTGTTGGTTAATACAGTGGGGCCAAATGAAGTACGAAGTTAAAGAGCATTGAGGACCAAAATTCCTAAAAGTTTTGCCAAATACAGCTAAGATAATCTATTCCTGAGGAAGAAAAACCTTAGTATTTCAAAAATTCAAAAGATTTGTAAACAGTTAATTTATAAATATGACCATATCAATGATAATTCATGTCAGCACAGTGATTCATGATTCAGTGATTCTCTATATAAAAAGGCCACCCCTGAATCCGCCAATGGAATAACTACAAGAGAGGCTGTTTAGCACAACGTAATTTTTATTTTCATTGATTTTTAAAACTCAAATGGTCCAATGACACAGTTATCGTCCTTTGGTTTTCCTTGTCTACGAATATAATCCCTAGTGTACACAAACAGTGTATAACTTGCATGTTTTATTTGATACATTTTCCCAATTTATTTCTTGATTTTAAATGCATGAAATATTAAGTAGGGGATGTATTTACATGTTTAAAAAAATGTGGGTGCTGAATCTTTATGTTAAAAAGTGATTTGGTCCAGTTTAAAAAGGTCAGATTTTATCACGTCTGAAGCTGTCACACTGAATTTTACACCCACTTAATACAGAATTGTCAATATTTTGAGTTAGAGCTGATAGAAGTTTCTATAATTTTGATATTATTTGTCTCACTGGTAGTACACTACACTGTAAAAATCTTTTTGAGAAAGAGCAAATGCGATTTTTTTAATTTGAATTTATTGCCTAAAAGAAATTCACTACGAAATAACTGTGTTCTTATGCCAAATCATGATCATGAATTCATCAATTCCAAATTACAAAAAGTCCATAAGAAACAATTTATAATGCATGGATTCGTTATTTATACATATGCAATTCATGCATATTTCAGTCTAAACAGTTAAAAAGTGACACCACCAAAACTTGATCTGTGTTTTGTGGTAATTATCATATACAGTGGCATTTCCAGGAGGGGGGGGGGGAGTCTGGGCATTAGAACACTCCCTTTTTTTATTTCATTTTTCTATTACATATAAGATAAATATAGATTCTACCACTGCATCGAGTGTAATTCGATATTTATCCACTGGAGACAGTTAAATTTTCAAATATAAAACACGAGGCTTGCCCGAGCATTTTAAATCTTCAAAATTTAACTGTCGAGAGTGGATAAATATCGTACTTGAGATTTGGTGGTGGAATCTGTTTCTCTAATGATTTTCTAACATTATGCAGGCAAACTTATTCCTTCTTTTTTCAAATGATCTGCAAAAAGATGTGTTCTTTCTATGTGACGTCATCAGGCATGGTCACCTTTTTTCATGCTGTCACAATAGGAATTTCAGAGGAAAGCAAGAAAATTCGACGTCATAATCAGATTTTAACCAATGAAGTACTGAGATCAAACGAACCATACTTTGGTTAAATTTTTTTTATACAATGGGCGCAGAAAGGGATAAATTGACGAAGAATTAGAGAAAGTTCATTTATAGAAAAATATAGCGAAATCTTATATAAATTTAAAAAAAACGCGAGCCCCCTTAACCATGTTAACTCAAAAAGTTTTAATCTTATTTTCACAAAAAGTATACAGATCGTTTGACCATCATAAGAAACAACTATATTAAAGTTCATGGAATTTTGATAAGTTGTTCTCCAGTTACTGCGACATGTTTCCATTGGACAGACAGTGGCCAGACTTTTGCATACCATATTATGACCTGTCAAAAAAGCTTGTCCAAATCCTGTACCCTAGCAAGCACCTGTTCTACTATCAAACACTTACAGTAACCACTTCACTACTATAGTGGTAAACGTTTAGATATGCACGTATCAATATTAAGACGTAAACAGTGTGACCTGAAAACAAGTCACTTTTGTATGCAGCAATGAGAATTTCGAAAGCACTGTTACATGGCATTATTCGAATGACTCGTTACATGACTTACAGTCTATGACTACAAACAAACGGGTTTTTTTCGGATAACTTGCATTTATATTCATATGTTTCAATGTCTTTATACCTGACTCTCATTAACAGCTGGCTTAGTTGTCCTGTAAACTTTTCTTCAACTTGTTATTTAGTTTTGATTCTTCTTGCCTCGTTCAACTAGCTGTTCACCGATATACCGGAATTCATGTGATGTCACTATGTGGGGGTTTCCCTTCTCAAATTAACTTCTCGATATTCTCACCTGATGACGTCAAATACGATTGTTACCTGTCTTCTTTGTCAAATTTCTAAAATTAAGTTCAACTCGTGACATTTGTTTTCAGATAGTCCAATGAAAATGCTTCGATTTAAAATGTCCAACTTTCTAAATATACATCATACAAATACCTCGGCTATCTGCTTTATTATCACTATTATAAGACAAATCCTTGTTATATATCACCAAGGATTTGTATCTTACTATACAAATCCTTGATATTACTTTATGCCGACTACCTGCTTAGTTCAAATATCATTTAGTTTGCCAGATTTGCAAATCCCTTGTGAAAAAAAAAACAATTCAAAAGCACACAATTCTAATGCAAGAAAGCTGCTAATATCATACTGAACTAACCATATCTTCATATTTGTTTGGAATTTATTTTTTTATGCGGGGGGGAGGGGGGGGGGGATTATTTTATTCTTATTATTCTAAGCATTTAAAAAAAAATTCAGTAGGAAATTAATCAAATCGTGTGTCGTTTCCTTATTAAAATTAACGGGACATTAATACAAGATTGAGATCAGTCAAATGAAAATTTCTTCTTCTTCTTGCTAGCTGTTTGTATTTTAACAGAGACATATTATAATATGTAATACAGTATTTATATATCTCTCTGATTTAAATTAAGTCGGGAGTATATGATGGTTCTTTAAAAACAAAATCCGCCACACACTATACACATGGAAAAAAGTATTGCAACACCAAATTGAAATTCAAATAAAAAAAACACTCTTTATTTTTTTGTGATATAATTTGATGAAATAGAACTAGTTAAACATTATTTTAATATCACCTGAGTTTAATCAATAAATGTCGACTCAATAAGTTCTAATCTGCAAATGCAGCTACTGTACGTACTCGTAAACAGCAAAACAGATGTTTTATCCTCTTTGTATTCAACACTTTAAATAACAAAGTTTATAAAATTATGTGATTGACACCTTGTAATAGGTCATCAACAACTCATAACTGCAGCAAGATGGCAGATAATATGCATGAGAGAAGCAGATATGTCGCTGTGACAATTGCACGTATTGTTGGTCATCACCATTCCACTGTAAGTTGTTTTGAGAATACAAATCAGGCAACAAACGATGTTAACGACCTTCCGAGATCAAGAAGACCCCCTATAACATCTGCTAGGGAAAATCAAGCATAATGAAGGTTGGTCAGAAGGAAACCCATTGCAAACGGTACAATCCTTAAAAGGGAGTGATGACCATACATGAGCCTTTAAACAAGAACTGTTCGAGATCGGCTCATCGCTACTGGTTATCGTGCGATAAGACCATTTCGGGGACCTTTGCCTACGAACGGACATACAGTTGCCCGTATCCAATATAGGGTAGAGCTCGCCAAAGTTGGAAATTAGCATCGTGGAGGAAGATCCATTGTTCCAATGGAATTCTGTTTATCTTCTTTGGCCCGATCGTAGCCCGATTTTGAACCATCTCGAGCATATATGGGACACTATTGGGCGTAAAGTGCACGAAAGGACACCCCAGTTCAAACACGTCATGAAATAAACAATACCCTTTGTGAGGAATGGTTGCTGCTACCTTAGCAACAAATTAGTCGACTTATGGCAGGTATCAGAGGACGTTAAGATGCGGTTATCCGTTTGAATGGAGGCTGCGCACAAAGTACAGTATACTAATTATTTGGCCAATAACGATCAACCATGTCAGATGTGAACAATCATTTGTAGATTAATTTTGAAATGTCTGACATTGTAAAGTTCGACTACAGTAAAAGTTTTAAAATGCATTTTTTTGTACAAAAAAACACTTCATTTTGTAATAAAAATTTTGGTTCGATAAAACATTTTTTTTCATACATTTTTTGTTGGTTTTTAATGCCAATGTTATCATTAACTACGTTTCAATATTATTTTACAAATATTTTATCATATTTCATCCAAAATAAGAGGCTGATTTTTCAAGTTTAAAAAAATCAAGGTGTTGCAATACTTTTTTCCATGTGTTTATATACAATTCATGAATGGCCGGTATTTTTATTACAGCGACAACACAACTAAAGGCTAACTTTAAAACAGTCAAATTTCTGAAGAGTTTTTTTCTGAAGTCGTTGTTTTACGGTCCTTGTTTTACACCCCCACATTTCATATGAAATGACATGTAGTGAGGGGGCTTGTATAATAACTACATCATGTTACATAGATCAGATATTTAGATATAATAGACTAAAAGGATATAGGTAAGACTAGAGAGTATTTAGACAATAGGAAATAATAACAGGATTATAAACTACGTCATGAATACATGATGTCATACGTGTTATTAGTACATATTAAATTTAAACATGTGAATTGAATGAAACCAAACAATAGAACAATAACACTCAAATGTATTCCGGTAATAACGAAGTGGCAACTTCTAATTATCTCACCTCTAAAGATTATCATGATTGGTATCTCTTTTCTACAAGAATTACATCTTATATATAGGTATCAATAATATTACTTTAAATATAGTAAACATCACACAGTAGAATAAATTTATGCATTACTATACAACTCATAGACTTTAAAACAAATCTAGGAGTATAATATCAATTAATATAATTTAACAATCCTGAAGTATGATATATATATAATACATGCACATTCAGCAATTACGATTTTTTCAGCAATACATCCCAACCTTGTAAAGTTTTTATCGAACAGCTAACAATTGTATACGTTTAAATACTGATGGATTTCTCCATGATAAGGGTCGTAAAAGTCTTACGAATATATTTATGTCTAATACATTTCAAAATAAAATAAGATTAGTCCTCAACAAAATTACCCGGTTGCACATATTATATTTTCTAGTAATTTTGTTTATATCTAAAACCTGAAGTTTCAATGGTCTTCTATGAAATAACTGCAATCAACGACTTTCATATATGCATTTGTAAAACTGACATTTAGAAGACTCGTTGCTTCAAATATGATTCTACCAGAACACGTTGTTCGAAACTAGCTATTAAAGCATCAACAGTTTGAGTAGTGTCCAGTCAGTGGTGTTACTTTAGAGCCCTGTAAAAAATCATCATCTGAGCAATAAATTATAAAATCAGAGAATTTGTCTCCATTTGAAAGGGTGTTGTTACTGCATGTTTTATAGATAGCATCAAATTTTGTTTGACAACTTACTTCGTGGAGGAAGAATGTTTTCTTCCTTTTTTCATTCGGGGTGGTAAAAAAAATCGATAGGTTTCAAAAAAAAAAAAAAACTGTTTGCACGAAGTAGGAGTTATGGTCTATGACTGGATTTTCAAAACAAAATTTGTTTGAAGGGAGATTTAAAGGTCGGATTAAGTGTGATACGTTCATGGAACTGAGTTTGTTTAATACTAATTGAAAATAAGTGTATAGTAAAATAGATGCACAGAAAACGTTATCATTTTGTTAACCGGTACTCAGTATAAAATGAGTGCAAAGCAAATACTTCAAATGAAACAACAAATTGGCTTAGACATCACATCACAACCATATAACTGTGAGAGTAACTCTGCGATTCGGACGAATCTGCTTTGTAGCAGATGATATTGTCAATAAAAGACTTAATTTAAGATTCCCAGGGTATCATACCATATGCCAGATAGCCAGCGCTTATAACAAAGGCTGCAACTCCCTTGGCAAAATTGACTTTAGAATTTCGGCTTGCTGCTCTAATAAGGCCCGTTTCGTTTTATTATCTCAGACTTTTGTTATTGTTTTAAGATGTTTAATTTGAATATTCTTGAGTATATCCCAAAAAAGCTTTGAACGCACGAAATGTATTAAGAATTACTCGGAGTGAAATTGATTTCACAGTACCAATGAGTTCAGTAATCATAATTTACGTATTATTGAGATCTAGATTCATTTAGTTTAGGGATGTTTGGTATGCAGTAAATTCGACATCTACATGCACGAAACTTCAATGACGATCATCATCGAACGCATCAAAATATAAAATGCCACAAATGTTCTAAACCGCCCTCATGGCAATTTATTGATGTACGTCAAAATATGAGACAGATGTTGCCGTACCTGAAGTTAACACATAAGCAACACGACGGGTGCCACATATGGAGCAGGATCTGCTTACCCTTCCGGAGCACCTGAGATCACCCCTAGTTTTTGATGGGGTTCGTGTTGCCTATTCTTTAGTTTTCCAAGTTGTGTCATGTGTACTATTGTTTGTCTGTTTGTCCTTTTCATTTTTAGCCATGGCGTTGTCAGTTTTATTTTCGATTTATGAGGTTGACTGTCCCTCTGGTATCTTTCGTCCCTCTTTTGTATCCTTAATTTCAAGTTCAGTGGAATAGCTGCGATAAACATGATTATCAATATTTATGAGAAAACATAATCTATAAAGCGGAACGTGAAGTTTAAGTATGATGCTAGCGTCTTTCATTTTTTCTTAGAAGCTCCTTTATGAACTCAGTCTCATATTAATAAAGGGACAAGTCGGCAAAAATAGGAGCGCGTCTAATCCCATGGAATTGACAACTGAAGTTAAAAAACACGTCATCCTTACCTAACCAAAATATGTTGTCAATCAATAAATGTTACGTGAATGAGCTTACAGACGAGCATATAGCAAATTAATACTTGATATCTTTGATGGGTTTTTTTTTTACAAGACATTTGGTTAATTTTCCGACTGGCTTTAATAACCACGTGTTTAAATGAACATAAAGGCTTAAAACCTGATAAAAGATACCAAACTTATAATCTATAATGCATGCTAAACAATTAGTTTTGCTTAGTTACATATATATGATGTAGCAATGACTTGAACCAAATAAGTTAGGAGCCCACAAAAAATAACGCAATAGATGTGCAATCTAAAACAAAAACCCCAAACAATTGTGCAAAATTCTCACAAAGGCCATCAATGCCTAGGGATAGAAAACCATCATTGTTTCGTATGATTTCAAAATATTATGAACCGAACTAGATTAAAACTCATTAAAGATACCAGTATAATGATTATTCGCCAGACGTGCGTTTCGTCTATAAAAAAAAACCCTCAGCATTGACGCTCGAAAAAAGCCAAATATGTAGAACGTATGATTTGATGTTATCAAAGGAAAGCTGACTTCTATGCTGGTGATACATCCTGGAACAAGACATCCTCAGCAGTGTCATTGCGTACCTAGTGTTGGTACAATCTAATCAAAGAATAACATCAGGCTCATATTTCGTTGTGACAGACGAGCTTTTCGTCTACATAAAACCTAGCAGTGACCTTTGTATAAATAGTTCGGAATTCAAAACCAATAACTAAGTTAAAAATTTCAACATATCTTTTATTAAACGAACTAAAACCATAAAAAATTCCTTGTGCACCTTATACCATTCTCCATTGCACAATACACCATACACTATTACATCAAACACATTAAACGACTTCACCTCACACAAAAAAAACACAATTACACCATTACACCTCACACCATTCCATCACACACATTTCACTATTAAACCTCACATCATTACATCATATATATTACGGTTCACACCATTACATCTCACATATTACACTATTACACCACAATCCATTGCATCACGCATATTACACCATTACATCTCACACCATTACACCACAAATCATTGCATCACGCATATTACACCATTACATCACACATATTACATTTCACACCATTACATCACACACCATTACATTACAAATATTACAGTTTACACCATTTCATCACGCACGTTTCCCTATTTCACCTCACATCATTACATCACATATATTGCAGTTCACACCATTTCATCATGCACATTTCACTATTACATCTCACACCATTTCATCACGCATATAACACCATTACACTATAAACCATTGCATCACGCATATTACACCATTACATCACACATATAACAGTTCACACCATTTCATCACGCATATTACACCATTACATCACAAATATTACAGTTCACACCATTTCATCACGCACGTTTCACTATTTCACCTTACATCATTTCATCACATATATTGCAGTTCACACCATTTCATCACGCATATTACACCATTACATCTCACACCATAACATCACAAATATTACAGTTTACACCATTTCATCACGCACATTTCACTATTTCACCTCACCTCATTACATCACATATATTGCAGTTCACACCATTTCATCATGTACATTTCACTTTTACACCTCACATCATTTCTTCACATATATTGCAGTTCACACCATTTCATCATGCACATTTCACTATTACACCTCACATCATTACATCACATATATTGCAGTTCACACCATTTCATCATGTACATTTCACTTTTACACCTCACATCATTTCTTCGCATATATTGCAGTTCACACCATTTCATCATGCACATTTCACTATTACACCTCACATCATTACACCACACATATTACAGTTCACACCACTTCATTACGCACATTTCACTATTACACCTCACATCATTACATCACACATATTACAGTTCACACCACTTCATCACGCACATTTCAAAATTACACCTCACATCATTACTTACTTACTTATCCTCTTCATCCCAAGTGGGACATAAGGCTACAACAAACTGCCTCCACTTCTCTCTGTCCTTAGTCATGTACTGGGCTTGGCCCCAGGTGTAGCCCATTGCTTCTAATTCTGCTGTTACAGTTCTTCGCCAGGTGATTCTAGGCCTCCCTGGTTTCCTTTTTCCTGGTGGTGTCCAATATAGAGCTGTTTTAGGTGTGCGGTGTTGTGGCATTCTCAGTACATGAACTAACCATCTAAGTCTTCGTTGTTTAATTTCTTCTGTTATGCTCTTAGCATTGCATTTCTTCAAAAGGCTCATGTTGATGATCTTATTTGGCAGTTCACACCATTACATCACACATACTACAGTTCATATCATTTCATCACGCACATTTCACTATTACACCTCACATCCTAAAATCACACATTTCACTATTACACCTCTCATCATAAAATCACACATTTCACTATAACACCTCACATCATAAAATCACACATATTACAGCTCACACCATTTCATCACACATTTTACACTATTACATCTCACACCATCACACCACAAACCATTGCATCACGCACATTTCACTATTACATCTCATACCATTACATCACACATATTACAGTTCACACCATTTCATCACGCACATTACATTATTACACCTCACATCATTAAATCACACATATTACAGTTCACACCACTTCATCAAACATATTTCCCTATTACACCTCACATCATTAAATCACACATATTGCAGATCACACCATTACATCACACATATTACACTATTACATCTCACACCATTACACCACAAACCACATATTACAGTTCACACCATTTCATCACGCACATTTCACTATTACACCTCACATCATTAAATCACACATATTACAGTTCACACCATTTCATCAAACACATTTCCCTATTACATCTCACACCACTACATCACGCATATTACAGTTCACACCATTAAATCACGCATATTACACCATTACATCTCACACCATTACAATTCAAACTTTCTGATTATACCCCCAGAACTAAAAATAAAAGAATTAACAGACACAGCTTCTTCCGATTTATCTTTAGACTTATATCTCGAATTTGACACACACGGTCACCTCAATACCCGAATCTATGACAAATAAGACGACCCCCCCCCCCCCCCCCCCCCATATTAGTATCATTATACCAACTTTACCTGCATATGGGATATACAACCCTCAACTTGTTCGATATTCAAGAGTTTGCAGCTCCTACTCAGATTTTGTAAAACTTCACCAATGTCTGAGCAGAAAGTTGATGAACCAGGGGTATGCCAAAGAACGTCCCGTCCTTTTTCTAATAAAGTTCATCGAAGGTACCAATACCTTGTTGATAAATATTTTGTATCAACTTCACAAATAATACACGATGATCTTGAAGTATAGATTCTAGGTGCTGACGTTGTTTATCATCTTATTAACGTGTTATATTTACTTTTTTTTTGTCTTAATAAATATTGATTTAACTGTTTAGTCTGTTTTTGGTGATATCAATTTGACGTGGCTCTGTACGTATACATCTCGTCATTGTGTTATTGCTCTTTGTCACAATTTTTGTATTCTTTTCTTTCATTTAAGTTACTGTGCTTTGTCTATATGCCTATTTGTTTCTTTGTTACATCTGATGTTCTCTGTACTTATACATCCCGTGATTGTGCTATGGTATTTTTTTGCTTCCTTGTCTTTAATTTTTGCCAATGTGCTCTCTCTATATGCCTTTTGTGCTTCTTTGTTACATATTTGTTTGTTTTTATAGTGAATAAGATTATAACACAATATTGACTGCTAAATCCCTATTTTTGACATTTTTAGCTATTATGTCTGTTTGTTTTGTTCACAAATAATTGTCAATATAATGGAATTTCACTTGACTGCCATACAAGTGAGAGATTATGCTAGCTATAAAAACAGGTTTTATCTACCATTTTCTACACAAGTAAATGCCTGTAATAAGTTAGGAATATGACAGTTGTTGTCCATTCGTTTGATTTGTTTGACATTTTGATTTTGTCATTTGATTAGAGGCTTTCCGTTTTGACGTTTCTTCGGAATTGGGTATTTTTGATATCTTACTTTATAGTGAGCACTTAGATACTTGCGCTAGCCGGAACACAATCAAATACAAAAATTTCCAATTAACCAGTGTGTTACTAGAACGGCAGAACCACAAAGAATAACCGATTGTTTCATTTTCTGAATAACCGATTCTAATATTGTAACGTCTACATAAAGATTGCGTAACAATTAACTTCAACGTTACCTCCATTTTTGCAAAGTTTGATTTAACGTGACATAACCACTAAGTTAACAACGTATATATAAAGTAAAATCACAAAAATACTGAACTCCAAGGAAAGTTCAAAACGGATAAACCCTAATCAAATGGCAAAATCAAAGGATAAAACACACCAAACAAATGGACAACAACTGTCATATTCCTGACTTGGTACAGGCATTTTATTATGTAGAAAATGTTGGATTGATACTATAATGTTCACCATGAATATCTTCCGTGGAGTAAAACAAGTGGTAAGAACAATATGGACAAAGTAGGCAATGTGAACGATTTTTAATACAACGATATACATGCATGTTCTATCTTCTTTTATTGGTTTATATTAGTTTATATATATATATCTTATTTGAAAATATTATGCATTTCAAGATTACACAATCTGAAATATTTTCTTTTATACATAATATATAATATCATAAGCTATGTTACCAATGTGTACAGTTTTGACAACCTCAAACCAGCTGTTGTAGTGTTGTATTCACCATAAGAAACACAAGTACTAAAGCATTCGTGTGCCTTACTTTCATGCCCTATCATCTCATGGGCTATTCCTAGACACAGGAAAGAAGATATAATTTGTGTTTTTCCCAATGCTTTATATCTGTATTGATTATATGTGCACTTTTCTAGACCCCTCAATGACTCCATACTTGGTGTAAAGTCACCTAAATGGTAATAAGACAAACACTTTAAAAAATGATTAAATATGATAACAACCAAATATAATGAAGAATTGTTCGACACTTCAATTTCAAGTTCATCTGGTATCAATGCAGAATCATTTTCAAACACCATGATGTTAGACACTAACATGTTCAGAAGATGCATCGCTGTCATTTTTTCGAAGTGAACAATGTTAACTGTAGTTGCTAGAGTGGAGGGATCTACCTTTAAAGAACGTGATAAAACAATTGAAATGATTTCTAATGCACTATGGTACCTCTTGTGACGATAGTAGCAAGATGCAAGAAACATCCATCCTGTATCAGGACATTGCCTATGTTTAGAAATGATTAGTAACCGTAACTGTTGTTTAAAATGTGTATATTGCAGTTTATTATTCATATGATATTTCATAATTGTGTCTCGCTGCACTTTCAAGTTGTTTGATTTTCCAAAAGAAAGATGATAATGTTGAGGGCTAGTTTTATCCGACTAAATTGAATTATTTTTTTCACTATCACAAGACTGCTTTTGTCATTCTCAAAATAATCTGCCATTCGCTCTACCATACACCAGATCATTTGATGAATTACATTCGAATCATAGTTAGGATTATAAAGTGTATGAAAACCACCGCTAAATGTTCCAGAAACAAGGAAGCATTGCCAACCGTAATCACGCACTTCTTTCAACAGACCAATCATTTGGATCTGGTGCTCTTTTTTAAATCTGCATTCAAAAAAATTGTTTTGGGGAATAAAATAGTGTACCAGAGTAGAATACTGTACACAATATAACAGTCTACAGATACATGCTCTAAAGCATGATAATATATCTTCAGATTTCCACGTGTCTTTTTCTGATTCCTCACACAACCAAAACAATAATGTTTTAAGAAAATAAGAACATAATATACCGTTTAACGGTTCGCTTTTATCGATAACATCTTTTAGTACAAGTACGGATAGACCCTAATCAAATGGCAAAATCAAAGGATAACACACATCAAACAAATGGACAAATGTCATATTCCTGACTTGGTACAGGCATTTTATTATGTAGAAAATGTTGGATTGATACTATAATGTTCACCATGAATACCTTCCGTGGATTAAAACAAGTGGTAAGAACAATATGAACAAAGTAGGCAATGTGAACGATTTTTAATACAACGATATACATGCATTTTTTATCTTCTTTTATTGGTTTATATTAGTTTATATATATCTTTATTTGAAAATATTATATATTTCAAGATTACACAATCTGAAATATTTTCTTTTATACATAATATATAATATCATAAGCTATGTTACCAATGTTTACAGTTTTGACAACCTTAAAGCAGCTGTTGTAGTGTTGTATTCACCATAAGAAACACAAGTACTAAAGCATTCGTGTGCCTTACTTTCATGCCCTATCATCTCATGGGCTATTCCTAGACACAGGAAAGAAGATACAATTTGTGTTTTTCCCAATGCTTTATATCTGTATTGATTATATGTGCACTTTTCTAGACCCCTCAATGACTCCATACTTGATGTAAAGTCACCTAAATGGTAATAAGACAAAAACTTTAAAAAATGAGTAAATATGATAACAGCCAAATATAATGAAGAATTGTTCGACACTTCAATTTCAAGTTCATCTGGTATCAATGCAGAATCATTTTCAAACACCATGATGTTAGACACTAACATGTTCAGAAGATGCATCGCTGTCATTTTTTCGAAGTGAACAATGTTAACTGTAGTTGCTAGAGTGGAGGGATCTACCTTTAAAGAACGTGATAAAACAATTGAAATGATTTCTAATGCACTATGGTACCTCTTGTGACGATAGTAGCAAGATGCAAGAAACATCCATCCTGTATCAGGACATTGCCTATGTTTAGAAATGATTAGTAACCGTAACTGTTGTTTAAAATGTGTATATTGCGGTTTATTATTTAAATGATATTTTGTAATTGTGTCTCGCTGTACTTTCAAGTTGTTTGATTTTTCCAAAAGAAAGGTAATAATATTAACAGCTAGTTTTATCCGACTAAATTGAAGTATTTTTTTCACTACCACAAGACTGTTTTTGTCATTCTCAAAATAATCTGCCATTTGCTCTACCATACACCAGATCATTTGATGAATTACATTAGAATCATAGTTAGGATTATATAGGGTATGAAAATCACCGCTAAATGTTCCAGAAACACGGAAGCATTGCCAACCGTGATCACGCACTTCTTTCAACAGACCAATCATTTGGATATGTTCGTCTTTTTCAAATCTACATTCAAAAAAATTGTTTTGGGGAATAAAATAGTGAACCAGGGTAAAATACTGTACACAATATAACAGTCTACAGATACAGGATGTAAAGCATGATAATATATCTTCAGGTATCCATATGTTTTTTTCTGATTCCTCACACAACCAAAACAGTAATGTTTTTAGAAAATAAGAACATAATTTGCCCTTTAACGATTTGCTTTTATCAATAACATCTTTTAGCACAAGTTTCATCAGTCCGTAGCACAATAATTGAGTATGATTGAAAGAGTAAATCAACAACTTTTCTGCAACAGAAAATGACATCCTCCACTCGATATCTTCATTAATCGACCCTTTACAACCTACCGGCGCGAATAAAACACCATAATTTACAATTTTTGTTATTAGTTGGGGCGACGGCCAATGACTCATTCGCGACCTTGACATCCATGGCCGAGCTTGAGAAGGCCAAGATTTGCATCTAAAGCAATATAGTTGATCAATTGCATCGTCCTCTGTGGTTACACAAGGACCATGAATTTTATACCGATCTCCTGAAAGTGACATAAAATTTAGTTGACTGCACTTAAACAGTTGACTAGAATAAAATAAACCTTGACCTCTATGTTCCAGAAAATAATGGATGTTTTCAGGAAATTTAACGTTTTTCGGTACACGAAGCAATGCATAACATGGGTTTGTATTATCAATATCCATTATTAATGTTCTTATATTGTTTTCTTCAGCAACACTTTCTGCATCGCATTCATTTAAACATACAGCTGTTCCATTAATCACTGCCATCTTATCTAAATCACTTCCTATCATGTCCAAACCCTCTACTGCACTACCGCTACTTATATGGCAGAGTAATGGATCGTCGTTACATATCATATCATGTAGATTGTAAAGATTGCGTCTCAAGCGTACAGTCTGAAATGTACCAAATTTCTGACATGCATAATCATACGACTTCAGAGACTCACTGTTCCTTGATGACATGCTGAATTCTGAAAAGTGCAGATACTTTCATAAATAGCAATTGATACATGAATAATTTCAGGGGGATATTTCGAATATAACAGACTGTCCTTGTCGAACATCGAGGTTTAATCTGACTGAAATGCTAACTCTTTGTTACAAAACATACTAGTATTATCCTCATGCATATAGTTATCAAAAGTACAAGGATTATAATTTTATACGCCAGACGCGCGTTTCGTTTACATAAGATTCACCAGTGACGCTCAGATCAAAAAAGTTAAAAAGCCAAACTAATACAAAGTTGAAGAGCATTGAGGACCCAAAATTCCAAAAAGTTGTGCCAAATACGGCTAAGGTAGTCCTGGGGTAGGAAAATCCTTAGTTTTTTTTGAAAAATTCAGAAAATTTATAAAAATTACCATATAATTGATATTCATATCAACACCGAAGTGCTGACTACTGGGCTGGTGATACCTTCGGGGACGAAACGTCCACCATACATTAAGAACCAGTTGAAATTCTCTAAAGAACAGAAGAGATTATAAAGGATTAAAAAAAATAGTATGTGTAAACATATTGAAGAATTACAAATATATTTTACTTAATAATTGCATTGTACAAACCAGCGGGGTTATATGATATATATATATTTGACAAACACGCATTATGATAACACACAAACACTGGCTAAAAGCAACATCACTAAAACACTGAACTTCTACTTGTTATGTTTTAACAGGGTTACATAAGCAAAGATTATCAATGTGTATAATTACTGCATTAAGCCTGTAATTGGCATGATTTGTTTCAACAAAGAAGGTATGCTTGGTCTCTTGAAATAGTGGATTTGAATTGGATAATTTTACACATGTAAACAGTTTTTATTTGGTTAATAAGTGCAGTTCCAAATCTTAAGTTTCTGAAAATACACATGACCTATTGAATTAACAAATTATGCTCCAAATAAGTAAGCATAGAATTATTGAAAACAGTACAGATTGCAAATTTTTAATATTCTTGAAATAACAAAAAATATTTTGGATCCGTCTTTCAAAATCTGCTGTACTGAAAGCCGGTAATACGTGTTTACATTATTGCACATTTTGACGTCAGTTATATCATTTCCGATTGACACGAGTTTGCATAATCATCGTTACTACAACATAAAGACGACAGTGAAAGGTATACATATCATAACGCTTATTGAAGATTGTAAATTTTTATCTGAGTTGGTAAGAATGAATATGTCAAATTGCATTCCACGATTTTATTTTTATTCAAAAAGATTGAATAAATATGCATATTACTAATATTTTTGTACATATGCATTCGACTAGTTTAAAAACCCCGATTTGAAACTTTTTGAGATGCTTAATTTCGTGGATAGAACATGCAATTGGCCTCAAATTGTGAACATGCACACTGTCGAAATGTAAGATTTTGGATATTAAAGTTATTGTCTAAAATTTCAAAATGTATACAAACTACTATAATTTTGCTTGTCTAAAAAGTTTGTTCATTTGTTATTATAAATTTTGACTTTAAAAAAAAGAAGAAAAAAACAATCAGAAATCTTATTACTCATTAAGACTTAGTTACGTCGTGCGAATTTTATGCGACTGCCATTAAACTGAAAGATTTGGCAAAACTCTAAATTTAGGTTTAATCCAACATTTTTTACATAAAAAAAATACCTGTAACAAGACAGGTATAAGATAGTTGTTTTCATCGTTTGATGTATTTGAGCTTGTGATTTTGCAATTTGATAAAGGACTCTAAAATTAGAGGCAAAAAAAAATGACAAAGACGTACCAATCTCTTTCTCTGGTTTGTTACATAACGAAATGGAATTACCTTTCTTTTCCAACGCTTCTTAAAATATGCAAAACACAAACAGAAGTTACTTTATTTAACAAAAATATCAAAAGGAAACAACATTTTGTTTTTCCCAAACAATGTCCGAGAATACAATTAATTACAAAGAAACTCAAATATGTCAACCGAAACAATTTCCTTTAAAGATTTCATAAGTAGTTACATAACGCATGTATTTTAAATTATGTATTAACATATTCGAAGTGCATAAGATAGGATGGTGGGAATTTGTCGTGATGACAAATTTGAAAAATAGCTGTTCACGTTTTTTGTACGTTTATCAATTTTAAATAATAATTATTTCTTGATTTCACAGCTCATTGTTTGCCAGAGTTAATCGATATGCAATTTCTCTTTAATTAGTTTTAATATGTACCAGGCTTTAAATTGAATAAATGAGATATTGGATATCTTTAGATATTTTTTTTGGTCTGAAATAACGGTAATTTTGTTTGTCTTATAAGTCCAATGAAGACTTACAGTACGAACGAAATACCCCGTCACCATCGTATTAAAAAGTATAACTAGAAACTGCTCAAGGGTGAAAAGATAGTTTGCATATCGGCAATACTAAACACTCGAATTCCCAATTCAATTTATGGAATAATGAGGTGAAAACATCTGATTCTGTTTTGACGAATTGGTAGATAAATGGCAATGGTTTCAGAAAAGATTCTACTGTGGATCACACGAGGGTGGTAAAAATCTATGAGTGTCAATTTCAAGTTGTTTTTCCTACCTGTGTATTGTTATCCTAACCATTTTAAAATTTCGTTTCATCAACGACGACGGTAATTTTCAAACAAAATCGCCTCATGTTTTCGTAGACTATGACCACCAAATTAGACTTACCATCCACTTTGTACTTACACGAGTAACTCGACGGGTGCCACATGTTGAACATTATCTGCTTACCCTTCCCGAGTATTTGATGTTGCCTTAGCTGTCAGTGGACAAAACCTATTCCAGAGATGTACATCATGCCAAGATGTGACATTTCAAATGAAGCGAATGAAATAAAAACCTGGCATTTGCTTTTCGTCATGCGACTAATATGATATATTTGAATGGGAAAGCTCTTTAAACGTGCACTTTTCAACATGAAAGCATTCACAATGTTGACGGGGAACAAATTGAGCTCTAAATATGCTTAGTATAATGACAACCAATCAGTATTTGACTCAAATAAGAGGAGTACACTATACATATGTTGAAATATAAGAGTCAATATTGTTGCTAAATTATTGACGCATTGAAAATTGAAGAAAGTTGAAAGACATTTGAAGTTATTATTTCATCATGTTTTGGTTAAGTTATCATGACAACTAAACATATATAATGTTTATGTTTCGTCACTATCAAATCATAAATTGAGGACAGGGTGAAAAAGTCTTGAAATTTTTAAATCCTTTACTTGCAAGACTGGTAGCGATAATTGAAATTAACTATATAGTGATTTTTTCAGTAATTTATGTTGCTCATTTCAAACCATAGTAATGCTTATAAAAGCTGCATTATCATTAAATTCGTGAACATTTAAGTAGAAGCCATGTTTCGTAGCTCTGAAATCATGGTATTTGATCTTTTTTGTCTGTAAGTATACAATCTTGCATGTCAGAACGCATGTTCATACTTCTTGCCCGGTTACCATAGTAACCGTTATTCATAGAAACAGAAATGGCGTGCATTTGCTTCTCATGTCAAACTTGATGAGACACACTTTGTTCACACACATTTTGAAAGAATACAAAGAATTGTTGTTGATTACTGTGTCGGCATTGGTAACATAAATGTTTTAGAAGAAAAAATAGTTGGATGACCTATATTTTTCTTTTTCTAATTCCAAAGGTAGGACCATGTTATGTCAAATTAAAAAAAAAATCATTGGACCTTTTTTGGGAAATTTAAAAGAAAATGTAAATTTCATCAAACTCTTTGTTTTTCATTTACACCAGTGTTGACGAAATTGGGCTGGAATTAAATAAACATGTACAAAACTGTTTTTATTTGTGTTTTGTTTACATTTTAAACATTATTTCTGTAAAAAAATGAAGAACAAACCTTTCAAAATACTTTCAAAGGATTAAAAAAAATCCAGAATTTGTACTTCATGCAAATATTTATTCATACATATGTTGTGCCAACTGTGGTGACCTTTACCATGGAAACAAATCTGTTGACATCATATTTTTAACTCAAGTTTTTATAGAGGCTATTGCAAAGTATATGTATGAAAATTTTAAGAAAAAAATTCATTTGTGAAAATAATTGCTATATCTGTAGGGATCCAACTTAAGGGAGGAAAAATATCAGCAGCAAATCAAAAATCTACAATATGAGATATGACTAAGACCGAAACATTCCCTTTTTATGTAAAATGGAACCTTTGGATGAAACTGAAACTTTGCATCAAAACAAGGAGGCTTTGTTTTCTTGAAAACAATCTAGCCGAGAACGTTTATTACATTTTCAATCCAAAAGCACTTGTTAATGCATACATAAAGTATTCGCTTACACAACTGGATGTCGCCTAAACAACAGTAAATTAGAAATCCTATTACTGATTAAGACTAGATAATTCTGTTGTAAATGTGCATCATCATATCAGGTTAAAAGCATCAACAACAACAACATAAAACCACACATATGTTTGTTATAATTTGTATAATTTTATATAATTTTATATAAATTATATAAATGATCATTAAAAGACTGATATAAAGTTTAAGTTTATCTTATTTTGAAATAAAAAAAAATATTTGCTGGCATTATTTTCTCGATACCTTGATTTAAAATGTTTTTGATGGAACAGGATATTGAACCACATTTTGATGTTTGATATAATTTTGAACAACTTGATTACACAAGCTCGGTCAATCCTGTAACTTCTCACACACGTTCCAAAATACAAAAAAAAAAGAAAGAAATACCGAACTCCAAACAAATTCTATGCTTAAATAAGATTTTTACATTTGAAGCAGAATTAACTGAAAAAAACATACAAACCTCTTTCTCAAGCTTGTTACAAAATAATATGGATTTACCTTTTTCTTTCTACGTACATAAAATCTGAGAAAAATATCAAAAGGAAGCAAAACTTTATATTTCCATAAACAATTTCCTAGAATAGAATTTA
Source organism: Mytilus edulis (assembly GCA_019925275.1). Taxonomy (NCBI): domain Eukaryota; kingdom Metazoa; phylum Mollusca; class Bivalvia; order Mytilida; family Mytilidae; genus Mytilus; species Mytilus edulis. The sequence goes on from CM034349.1 coordinate 24,586,794, forward strand.
TTACAAAGAAGCTCAACTGTTCAAACCATAACAATTTCCTTTTCAGATTTCTGCATATGAATACATCGACCTCATTGAATCCGTATACATGGAGAAAAGTATATATCATTTAAATATAAATTGAATACACATGTAACTGTTGCAACACATTGCGCTGTGAGATTGAAGGGGTACTATATGTCAAATTCATGTTCATCGATTTTAATCAAATTCTCTTATTTGATTTATAATAATGTAAAACATTTATCCAAACTATTAAAATTAAATCTTAAATAAACAATTTACAGGACATGGACTCGAAAAGATGTAGCTTCGTTTCGTGTGCATTTAAGTCTAGACGCCATCTAATTACCAACTATCGAGTTGACATCTTTAAAACAGTCCGATGGCCATATAATCTATTTTCGATTGTTTTACAATCACCATCCTACGAAGCAGAAAATCACAATGAAACAACATGTATAGTGATTTAACAATAAATCATATCAACTAAAAGTATGTCCTCGTTGCAGAATGTATAATAAACAAAATTGTGTCCCTAGAACACTATCATTTTCTAAGTTCAGTGGACCGTGATTAGGTGAAAAAAACTCTAATTTGGCATTAAAATTAGAAAGATCATATTATAGGGAAAATGTGTACTAAGTTTCAAGTTGATTGAACTTCGACTTCGTCAAAAACTACCTCAACCAAAATTTTTAACTTGAAGCGGGACAGACGGACGAACGGACGAACGGACGAACAGACGGACGAATGGACGAACGGATGAACAGACGGACGCACAGACCAGAAAACATAATGGCCATAAATGGGGCATAAAAACTGAAATGAGTCAATCATTATTATTTCGTGTCAGTATTTCTGAATTATTCACTTAACACAAATATAATTGTAGTTGAAATCCAAATATAAACAAATACAAGGGAAACATTGACATCTGATGATATGGTATTCGTAGTGACAATATATAAGCGACGTCTTATTAGCGATAATGATATAAAGTAAAAAGTCGAATTTGATCCATTGTAAACATCGACACCTTAAATAAGCTTGAAATATCAAATCAGTAAAAAGCCTGATGAATTGTATATAGCCAATGAACAGACATGTTTGCATGGCATAACCTCATTGCTATACAACTAATACAAAATGACAAAGATGAAGTAAAATTTGTACAAATAGAAAGAAGAATAGTGTTCCGGAAAATGGAGAAAAAACAACAAAGCCAAACTGCATTCCTCAAGAACAAAATCATTTCTTCCTACACTACTTGAACTGTAAATTATGCTCTCCTGGAAGGTTAAAAACCTAATAATCAATATGAAAAGAAAGGCAATAATTTATAGTACTACCCGCTCCCCTTAATTGTGTATCATTATACGTTTAATGATTCAAATTGATAAAGATGTTTTGAATGTTCAAACTGTCGAGAACCAAATCCCGTCCTCAATGCTCTGCAAAAGAGGGACGAAAGATACCAAAGGGACAGTCAAACTCATAATCTAAAACAACGCCAAGGCTAAAAAAGAAAAACAGAAAAACAATAGTACACACGACACAACATAGAAAACTAAAGAATAAACAACACGAACCCCACCAAAAACTAGGGGTGATCTCAGGTGCAACACATATGGAGCAGGATCTCCTTACCCTTCCGGAGCACCTGAAATCAACCCCCCCAGTTTTTGTTGGGGTTCGTGCTGCTTAGTCTTTAGTTATCTATATGTCGTGTTTTCTGTACTATTATTTGTCTGTTTGTATTATTTTTTGCCATGGCGATGTCAGTTTATTTACAATCTATGAGTTTGACTCTCCCTCTGGTATCTTTCGTCCCTCTTTTGTACTTGTTTGGCTTTATAACTATTTTGAACTGAGCGTCACTGATGAGTTTTTTGTAGACGAAACAAGCGTCTTGCGTATTACATTCTTATCCTGGTACCTGTGTTAACTATTTACCGTATAAATGGAAGGGCGACATAATCTTTATCTAAGAATAGTGACTGGCAGATTTTTTTGTGTGTGGAACATCATGCTGTAAATGGGGGACTCATCTCATTCCTATCTATGATGTCCGTAAGGGACAATGACTTTTTCGACAATTTCATTAACAATTGTTTCAGATCTAATAAAATTAAAACTCCATTTGTATTTAACTTCAACTCTTTAGATCTTGTATAAAGTAAGTACAACATATAGTATTTAGAAATAATGGTTATTGAGTATGATTATAAAGGTCTATACAAATTTCATATAACTTGATAAAACATAACAATTTCTACCATTCACTGTCATAATTTCCTGAAAACAATTTTATTCAAGGCAGTATGTCTCTAATGTATTTTAATTTTGCATACATGAAAACATGACATAATGGCCAAATTTTATGAAAATCACAGGCCATTTTAAAAGTAAAAGAATTTTTCAAAGTTGTCCAATAGTATCTGATATCATTTCCAAATGTAAACTCTTTGTTTTTTAAGTTTTATTTAAAGGCATAATAGGACAGGGATCACGATGGGCACAAACTGGTCCTTAATTTTATCTTCATCGTAAAATAGGAATTCGGTTCTTAAATTGGTGTAATTCAAAAGCTGTAATGCTAATAAAACCATGTCAATTCATAATAATACCTTACATGCTCTAAAGTCAGCTTATTTATGAGATGCTGTAATAAACCAAATACTTTGTGAAATGTTAGACCTAAAAGCTTCAAGAAAACATTGGTTGCCGGCTGTGATCCAAAATGCTGTTTGGTCAAACGGTACCAAGATTGATATCAAAAAAGGTTTTACAGTAGGGATGGCGGTAAAGGGAAATTAAACTTATAATTATGAATTACAGAAATTCGAAACGGAGAGTCTCTAAGCAAATGACAAAATCAAAAGCTCAAAATCATCAAACGAAAGGATAACAACGGTCATACTCCTGATTTGGTACAAGCAGTTCCTTATGTAGAAAGTGGTAGATTAAACCTGGTTTTATAGATGAAATGTAAATCTTTATAATAATGGAAAGTCAAAATGTTTAACATATTGATTAAGGACATAATATCAGAGGAAAACATAAATTTACAATATTGAAGAGTAGCACATAGTCGAAATAGGATTCAAAAAAGCTTTTATAGTTAGTTGTTGCATTTCATACACTGTATTTAAAATATAGGAGAATAACAAAAATACCGAACTTCAAGGAAAATTCAGATTTGAAAGTCCCATATCACATCGCAAAATCAAAAGCTCAAACACATCAAACGAATGAAAAACAACTGACACATTCCTGACTTGGTTCAAACATTGCCTTATACAAATATTGATGGATTTAACCTAGTTTTATAGCTAGCTAAACCTCACATTAAAGTCGCAAGCAATTCCATTCTATTGGCAACAATGACTGAACAAAACAAACACACAAAATAGGTGAAAATGTCAAACACAAGTCATTTATTGCGACCCCAGATTTTGTGGTTTGTACTACTTTGTTTATTAGGGAGTAGTTAGCCTGTTCATGTCAATACTTTCTGTGCATCACTCATATAAGTTTTTTTTTTATATATTGTTCATGTCGTTACTTTCCGTGCAGCACTCGTACAAGTTTGTTTATATATTGTTCATGTCGATACTTTCTGTACAACACTCGTACAAGTTTGTTTTATATATTGTTCATGTCGATACTTTCTGTACAACACTCGTACAAGTTTGTTTTATATATTGTTTATGTTGATACTTTATGTGCAGCACTCGTACAAGTTTGTTTTATATATTGTTCTTGTCGATACTTTCTGTGCAGCACTAACACACAATTTATATATTGTTTTCTCTACAGCAGATATGCAGTTATACACATATTTATTTTTAAAATATATTACAAATATTAAACAAGAATTAATCCTATTGAACTTAGAGATTTTTTTGTCATCATAGTCATGTGAAAGAACCTTTTTCTTGTAAATTCCAGATCATTCAAATACTTGCAGACTGATGAGTTATTACAGTGCATTCTATATTGAACTTACATGAGGTGAAAGGACTACAGAAACAAAAGTATTCTGAAAAACCATTTCTGAATCGTTCATAAAAATAAATAACTATATTATATACTAGAATAGGTATTTCACCACCATCCTATTTTATGATTCCCAGGTATACTAGTAATACATTTTCAAAAAGATACTTACACTTTTGATGTTTTGTATTTACAAACGAGTAACGACTTTTTACAGAATTTTTTAGATTGGCAGAAAATTTTTGGCATGACCTGATATATAGGATGGTCTTCTTTTTGGTGCCATACTTTGATGTGTTTGAACTTTTGATTTTGCAATCTGTTTACGGACTTTCCGTTTTTAAATTTTCGTGGGAGATCTATATCTCTTATTTTACTTTTTATTCATATTTAAGCCGTCAAACAGGGCTTCCCATGAAGTTTAGAAATGTTAAAGGTATCCTCTGAACATAATGACTTTTTAGCTCACCTGGGCCACAGGGACAAGTGAGCTTTTCCGTCGTCCGTCGTCCGGCGTCTGTCGTCCGTCGTCCGGCGTCCATCGTCCGTCGTCCGGCGTCCGTCGTCCGGCGTCCGTCGTCCGTCGTCCGGCATCCGGCGTCCATCGTCTGTCGTCCGTCGTCCGGCGTCCGTCGGCCGTCGTTGTCCTGCGTCCGTCGTCCGGCGTTGTCCTGCGTCCGTCGTCGTTAACTTTTACAAAAATCTTCTCCTCTGAAATTACTCTGCCAAGTTTAGTTTAACCAAACTTGGCCACAATCATCACTAGGGTATCTAGTTTTAAAAAAGGTGTCAGATGACCTGGTCAACCAACCAAGAAGGCCGCCATGGCTAAAAATAGAACATAGAGGGGGAAATGTAGATTTTGGCTCATATCTCTGAAACCAAAGCATTTAGAGCAAATCTGACGGAGAAAAATTGTTAATCAGGTCAGGATCTATCTGCCCCAAATTTTCAGACAAATTAGACAACCCGTTGTTGGGTTGCTACCCCCGAATTAGTATTTTAAGAAATTTTTGCAGTTTTTAGTTATTTCTGGAATATTAATATAGATTGAGATAAACTGTAAACAGCTATAATGTACAGCTAAGTAAGATATACAAATAAGTCAACATGACCAAAATGGTCAGTTGACCCCTTAAGGAGTTATTGTCCTTTATAGTAAATGTTTGACCATTTTTCTAAAACCTTAGTAATCTTTTAAAAAAAATCTTCTCCTCTGAAACTATTGAACCAAAGTTAAACAAACTCTACCACAATTATTAGTGGGGTATCTAGTTCAAAAAGTTGCCCATGAAACAAGATGGCCGACATGGCTAAAAATAGTACAGAGGGTAAAATGCAGTTTTTGGTTCATATCTCTGAAACCAAAGTTTTAAGAGCAAATCTGTTGTGGATAAAATTGGTAATTTTTAAAGAAATTTCGCCGTTTTTTATTAATATCTTGAATATTATAATAGACAGAAATAAACAGTAAAACAGCAATAATGCACAGCAAAGTAAGAACTACAAATAAGTCAACAAGACCAAAATGGTCAATTGACCCCTTAAGGAGTTATTGCCCATTATTGTCAATTTTTAACAATTTTTGTAAGTTTTGTAAATTATTTTCAACTGTCACTTCTGGGCCAAATTCACCATCGATAGATAACTGTAAGCAGCAAGAATGTCCAGTGAAGTAAGATCTACAAACACATCACCAACACCAAAACACAAATTTGTCCTTTGTATAATATGCACAAAGACCAAGGTGAGCGACACAGGCTCTGTAGAGCCTCTAGTTATTAATGAATATCAACATACATATTTTTGTGACGTTGATAGACGACTTTAAATAATCGACACAATTTTCGAAAAGACGCTCATACAGTCAACTTGTTTGTATTTATAGATAAACCCAACATATATACCAGGATAAAATTTTGTATTTACGCCAGACGCGCGTTTCGTCTACAAAAGACTGATCAGTGACGCTCGAATCCAAAAAAGTAAAAAGGGCTAAACAAAGCAAGTTGAAGAGCATTGAGGACCAAAATTCCTATTTTTTCTTGACAAATATAGCTAAGGTAATCTAATCCTGAGGAAGATAAGCCTTAATATTTCAAAAATTCAAAAGTTTTGTAAACGGTTAATTCATAAATATGACCATATCAATGATAATACATGTCAGCACAGACGTGCTGACTACTGGGCTGGTGATACCCTTTGGGAATTAAAGACGAGTATCGACTTGTAACAGAAATTTTAAGATTAGCAGAAATATTTTTGCATGACATGATAAAAAAGATGGGAAAACAAGATACATGTTTAAGCTTGCACCAGCCCAATTCCTCTGATAAATACTCAACGTTCCCTGAGTAAACATTCTCTTCTTCTCGGTGCCGTCCTTTGGTTTGCCATTTGATCACAGACTTCCGTTTTAATTCGTTCTTGATTTGGAGTTAGACATGTTTATTATTTTACTTTTTATTAATATTTGAGACGTCAAACAAGGCTAAGAAAATTAGAAATGTTAATGGTATTCTTTGAATATAAAGACGTTTTATTAATGAGTATCAACAATCCTTTTTTGTGACGCTGATGGACGACTCACTTTGACAATACTATGCATCAAGATTTGATAACCGAAAAGCAGCTTTTGTACAGTTCCATTTACCCTGAGAAACACAAATACTAAAACATTCTTGTGCCTTGTATAAATGACCCATCATCCTATGGGCTACTCCAAGGCAAAGGAAAGCCGATGCTATTTGCGTTTTTCCTACAATTCTATGTCTATACCAAGTTTCTGCGTTCGCTTCTAGAGATTGCGATGACTCAATGCACGAAATAATATCTCCTAAATGGTAGTTGGACAAAAAATTAAAAAAATGAGTCATTATAATTGCATCCACAATAAATACGTTGTCTGTCACTTCAATCTCAAGTTCATCTGGTATCAAAGAAGAACCAATTTCAAAGGTCATGTGTAAACTAAATAAACAACGCAAGATATCCATCTCTGAATGTACACAATCCTCAATATTCTTTAACTTAGTACCATCTGTATAAGCAGGAATTCTTGTAATGCACGATGAGGATGCATCTGCCTTTACCGTGCGTGAAAGAATCTGTGAAATGAGTTCTAACACGATATGATACATTTTGTGACGGTAGAAAAAAGCTGCTTGAAATAACCATCCTATTTCACTAATATCTGCATGCGAAGAAATTAGCAAACGACTCTGTTGTTGTTTGAAGTGATGATATTGTACTTTGTTATTGAAATAATGCAACATTTTTGTTTGCTGTACTTTTAGATTGTTCGATTTTGCCAAAAGAAAGATGATTAATTTTGATGTAAGTTTTATTCCACTAAAATTATTTATCTTGTTCAGTATCACAAGACATTTTTCGTTTTTTTCAAAATATGATGCTGATAGATGTATCAAAACCCGAAGCGTCATATGAATTGGCATAGAATCATAAATAGGGTTATTTATTGTATGGAAATCGCCAGTAAAGGTACCAGAAATACGGAAACATTGCCAACCAAGTTGATAGACGTCATGAAGAAGTCCCGTCATTTGGAATCTGTCATCGTCTTTATATCTACCTTCTAAAAAGTTGTTTTGGGGAATAAAATAGTGTACCAGGACAGAATATTGTATACAGTATAAGAGTCTACATATACATGCTCTGAAGCACGACAATATATTTTCAGGTATCCATATGTCTTTACCTGATTCCTCATACAACCAGAACAATAACGTTTTCAAAAAATAAGAGCATAATATGCCCTTAAGTGATTCTCTTTTTTCAATCATATCTTTAAGGAGTAGTTTCATCAGCCCGTAGCATAACATTTGTGTATGACTAAAAGAGTATATCAGTAGCTTTTCTGCAACTGAAAACGACATTCTCCATTCAATATCTTCATTAATCGAACCTTTACAACCTATTGGCACAAATAAAACGCCAAAATTTACAATTTTTGATATTAATTTTGATGATGGCCAATTACTCCGTGATCTAAACATCCACGGTCGAGCTTGGGAAGGCCAGCTTTTACATCTAAGGCAACAGGCTAAATCAAGTCTATCATCTAGTGTGGTCAAACAAGGCCCATGTATTTTATACCGAAATCCTACTAATGTTAAACATGATAAGTTATCCAGATGTTTTATTTTGAACAGTTCACTGGAAAAAAATTCATTCCGACCTTTACGTTCCAGAATAAACTGATTAAGACCTGGGTAGTTGATAATTCCTATGAAAGGAACGTTTCTCGGCACACGAAGCAAAACGTAACATGGATTTGTAATATCAGTATCCATTATTAATGTTGTAACATGGTTTATTTTAGCAACATTTTCCGCATCACGTTCACTTGTACATACGGCTATAGCATTAAACAAATACATGGTATCAACGTCACTTCCAATCATGTCCAAGCCCTCCACTGAACTACCGCTACTTATTGGGAAATCTCTTTTGCTTCTTCTAATATCCGTTTCGGTTCTTATAATATCCGATATGTTGTAGATATGACGTCTTAGGCGTACCATCTCATCCGTACCAAACTTCTGACATACATAATTATATGACCTTAAAGACTCATCTTTGCTTTTTGGCATGTTGAAATCGTTTAACTGAAAAATACGGAAATACACATAGTTTTATTGTTGATATTCACCCCACTTGTACCAAGTTTTAGATCAGTTTAATTGACAAACAAGCAATTTCTTGGTATTCCTAAACGAAAGATTATATAGGCAGAAGAAATGTACGCAAGAACAAATTTATTTTCATTTTTCTATGTACAATTAAGAAATAATTATTATAAGCCATAGATTTGTTGGAAATGTACAAATGGACTGTGTCGTGATATTCGAATATTCAGTTTTCGGGATTAGTTTCTCAGTTTCATATACTAGTATATGAGACCTGGTGTCTGAGACCGAATACATATTTGGGGTTCGTGTTGCTTATTCTTTGGTTTTCTATGTTGTTGTTTGTCTGTTTGTCTTTTTGATTTATGAGTTTGACTGTATCTTCCATCCCTCTTTTATAGGAAAAAGAGGGGTCTATTTGACATATTTTCAAGTCAAAACGAAACGAAGAGATATTGGTATATATATCTAGGAACAAATGAACGTGCAAGGATAAGAAATGATTTCTTTTTAAAAAAAAAGCCTAGGATGTTGCGTTAATAATAACAATAGGAACAGAAAATATATTTCAACATATATTTTTTTTTATTAAAATTAAAGAAACATGCGTGAGATTTTGAATGATTGTGGACTTTCAATTTCTGTTGAAAAAGATCACGCGTGTTTGATATGAGCACCTTAATAACGTTGTACATATATAATTAGGATTTCAGATCATGCGCAATGCAAATAAAAAAAAACACCAATAAGACCTATATATCTAAACCGTGAGTTTTAGCCTTTCACTTATATATCCTTTATGTCAAATAGAGAAGGGGGAACCCTCCAATCCATGCATATGTAAATGATATATCAAATTTCCTTTTTTGTTATATCAAATTAATAATCTGTTATATCAAATCCATAATCTGTTATATCAAATTAAAAATTTGTTATATCAAATTGTAAAAAGTAAATTAGCATGATCAAATCATACTATTTGTAGAGACATTCACAAATTATTATATCAAATGAATAAATAAGGATTATAACATCGCCTTTTCATATCAGACCCCTTATCAGCTCGAGAGCCGACAGGCTCGAGGAATGATTTTGACCATGGGCTGATAGAGGGTCTGATTTGAAAAACGACATGTTATGTTTTTTTATCATATAATTTGGTACTTCAGCTTAAGACATGCAGACAAAACTTTTTTCAAAATTTTGAAAAATGCATTTGTTGTAATAGAATCATATTTAAAACAGTGTGGCTATGGCCATTGGTTGACGTCCTTAATTCATCCAATGACTGGGACAGATTATGTGAACGTTTGTCTGTAAAGACACTTCTCACTACTTATTTATCATAGAATTTAAACTGTAGGATCACCAAAGGTTCTTAACGCCTTTAATAATGAAATAATCCGAAAAATAAATCAGGAATAACCTTTATGTTTTGATTTATATTATTGATATTATTGATATAAATCATATAACATCGTGTTATTCATGATTAATTTTTCGAATAACTTTATTTAGGTATTTAGAACCTTTGTACATAGAGAGCAGTGGTCGTTACAGACAAAAGTTCACATAATCTGTCCCAGTCAATGGGATAATGTTGTTTATTCTTTAGTTTTCTATGTTGTGTCATGTGTACTATTGTTTTTCTGTTTGTCTCTTTCATTTGTAGCCATGGCGTTGTCAGTTTGTTTTAGATTAGTGAGTTTGACTGTCCCTTTGGTATTTTTCGTCCCTCTTTTAGGACGTCAATCAATGGCCACAGCCACACTGTTTTGCATATGATTCTATTTGTTTTGTATTTTTTAATACCTGATTATTAATATTTTCTTTTCCTCCAATTTTGTTATGTTTTTCTAAAAAAAAAAAAGGTACCATTGAGGTAAATTTTCCGGAATTTGACGAATGACGTCAAACTGTCAGGAAATAACGTTATAGAAAAGCATGCGATAATAACCAGAAGCAGTTGATATGAAACGGAAGCAGTTGATATAAACCGAAAACAGTTGATAAAAAAAGTTATTTTACACACCTAAGAAAAATTATAAATTTGATAAATAAATATATGTACAAAGAAGTGGTACAGCTATACCATTATATTCTATAAGAATATGATAATTTGTTATATCAAATGAATAGTTTTTCATTGAGTTTTTTTTATAGTTGCATTTCGTGTGCTAGAAATGTGATAACTCGACGTTTGTGACGATGCCAAACAATGACGTTATTCCATATATTGCGTCACGCCCGAATGGCCGTTCATTTACGACCCGTTTTGAAAAAAAAATTCTTGAGAAGCTTCAATCAAAACGGACTTAATGTAAACGAAAAAATAATTACAGGGGTGTGATAAAGGATATGATAAAGAGTGAGCATCAAAGTTGCGCGATATGGAATAAATAGCAAGCTATTTTTTTAAATATTTAAAACTACTGTATTTACTACTAAATATATGATAATTTGTTATATTAAATGAATTATTTGTTATATCAAATGAATAATTTGTTATATCAAATGAATAATTTATAGTTATATCAAATGAATAATTTGTTATATCAAATGAATAATTTGTTATATCAAATGAATAATTTGTTATATCAAATTGAAAATTTGTTATATCAAATTGAAAAATTTGTTATATCAAATTGAAAAATTTGTTATATCAAATTGAAAAAGTTGTTATATCAAATTGATAATTTGTTTTATCATATATAGTACAAGATAAAGCAAATTTCTATATCTAATAAAGGTTCTTTATTCCAGTCTGTATCACTTACCCTGTTCGCATACCCCGTATCGAATAGCTTAATCCGTATCGCATACCTGGCGTGACGTCATAAATCAAATTACGTCAACGTTTTACCTTTGACGTTCAGTTCATGTATTTCCTGGCAAAGAAAAAAAGTTTGCACTCAATAAATGTGCTATCATTTCCTAAAATCGATATTTTTCAAAATTGTAGTGGGAACTCACTTTTGTCAAATGACTGTGTATATACTGAATCCCTTCTTTGTCTGTTATATCAAATTGTCAAACGTAAATAAGCATTGCTCTAAAAGGCTTCTATAGCAAATAAATAACTTAAGAATTAGTGTAGACCAGTGTACAATATAAACTTCTTTTTGGCAAAGAAAGGGGGGGGCCTTTTATTAGGAATATTTGTATTTTTCATGTGACAAGTTTACAAAAAAAGTTATAAATAAATAAAGTACTAGCACTCCATTGCTTCTGAGATACCCGTGATAGTACACCTCTTCTTTTTTTCACAGTGTCTTGATCTCCCCTGATACTGATACGTAGTACTAAACTGTGGGTCATAATTTAGGACGTAACGTAAATTTACTTAATGGTGAATGAGCCATATATATATATCTGTAACAATTACATCTTCATGCCTTATATATCATGTACTGTAGTACGCCGCTAGATTAAAACTGACGTGGAAAGGTAACACATGCCCACCGAAAGCTCTTTTTTGGAGAGCCCAGGTGGTCGTGTGGTCTAGCGGGACGGCTGCAGTGCAGGCGATTTGGTGTCACGATATCACAGTAGCATGGGTTCGAATCCCGGCGAGGGAAGAACCAAAAATTTGCGAAAGCAAATTTACAGATCTAACATTGTTGGGTTGATGTTTAGACGAGTTGTATATACATTATGTAAACAGCCATGTATCACCATCATTGATGGCGATCCGATGGATACATCTGTTGTAGGGTTGTCACTGACTAAGACGTACTTATGAATATAATTATTTTCTGTGACTGTGTCTTACATTAATTTGTAGGATCCTTTACTATAGATAATTTAGCTGATCTGTAACAATTACATCTTCATGCCTTATATATCATGTACTGTAGTACGCCGCTAGATTAAAAAGTAAAATCACAAAAATACTGAACTCAGAGGAAAATCAATTTGGAAAGTCCATAATCACATGGCAAAATCAAAAAACAAAACGCATCAAAAACGAATGGACGACAAGAACTGTCATATTCCTGACTTGGTACAGGCATTTTCAAATGTAGAAAATGGTGGATTAAACCTGGTTCTATAGCGCTAACCCTCTCACTTTAATAACAGTCTCATCAAATTCCGCTACATTTATATGATGCGTTAAATAAACAGTCACAATTAATAAAATAGTCAAAATATGGGTACATCAGTTAAAATTGACGTGGAAAGGTAACACATGCCCACCGAAAGCTCTTTCTTGGAGAGCCCAGGTGGTCGTGTGGTCTAGCGGGACGGCTGCAGTGCAGGCGATTTGGTGTCACGATATCACAGTAGCATGGGTTCGAATCCCGGCGAGGGAAGAACCAAAAATTTGAGAAAGCAAATTTACAGATCTAACATTGTTGGGTTGATGTTTAGACGAGTTGTATATATATATATATATATATATATATATATACGAGTCTAAATTGAAAACTACGTTCAAACCTATGATTGCGTTGGATAAAAACCGCAATTTTTATACGTGTGCATGTAAAACAAATTTCGTTGTAGAAGGGTCTAAAACAGCACAAACAACATTTTCCAAAAGACCAAAAAAGTGAAAAAGTATGTTTAAACAAAACGCATTTGACTAACAGGTCGAACAATTGATGTTCTAAAAACCCTGCTGACTGCCATTGGCGATTGCCAAATAAAACTGATCACAAGATGTTACAAAATGGATCTTAATATGAATTTAATACTAAACAGATACAAATCAACTTGTGGCCACGATGTTATGCCACAAACATACGGTGTCAATATTTTTTTAGTACACAAGATCCGGATTTCGTGTATAAATGTCTTTTCAGTGATGTTAGGGATCAAAACGGTATTTGGAAGGCAATATAAAAATTACCCTCATTTTTAGAAAAAAAGGACACTCAATTTTAGATAAACTCTTGAATGTTTAGAGTCAATATAGGATGAACGGATCATATAAACCGGAGGGAAAATATGATACAAGCTCAAACAAAAAATATAAACGAGTCAAAATTGAAAACTACGTTCAAACCTATGATATATATATACAACCTTTTGGCAAGTTACCACCATCCCAGAAATCAGTTACCACGATCTTGTAAAAATAATATGCACAGTTACTAACATTAACGTACTGTTTTCCCTCTCTATTTTCTAAGTAATGGCCAACTGTTAAAGGTTAATATTTTATAGACTCATTGCAAACGTTAATAACCAAACAACGGCTGAGTAATGTTAGCCACGTTTCTTTAAAAACAACGAAATTAAGAGAGAGAGATCTAACGGGGATTCCCCTTCACCATATTGGAATCGTGGTTAACTGAACGTGATAACTTCAGTTATCATCATCCGCTTGTCAACAGTGATAGAGGATGTGTAAGTGTAACTTACGAAGGAATGTATTTTTGATTAAACTTAATACTGATGTTGCCTAAATTAATGACATCAAGGCCTTTGTTGGCATAGGTAATTTTAGACAAATGGCGTTCCGCTGTTACTTCTTTCTACAATAACAACCGTCAGAAATTTGTAAATTTGTGACAGTCAATATAGCATATGATAGCTGTATTTTAATATCAGTTTTAAAGGGGGAAAATGTCCTCTTGTAATTCAAAATATAAGAAATAATCAGGTAAGGCTATTTTTAATTAAAAAAAATCAAGTTTCCTGTCGTTGAAAGAAGTTGTCGTTTGTTTTCTCTTTTTTTTGAGATATTAAGATAAGACGTGGCACGGTACTTGTCTATCCCAAATTCATGTATTTGGTTTTGATGTTATATTTGTTATTATCGTGGTATTTTGTCTGATGCTGGGTCTGTTTCTGTGTGTGTTGCGTTTCGGTGTTGTGTCGTTGTTCTCCTCTTATATTTAATGCGTTTCCCTCGGTTTTAGTTTGTTACCCCGATGTTGTTTTTTGTCCATAGATTTATGAGATTTGAACAGCGGTATACTACTGTTGCCTTTATTTAAATATGCAGTGCTTAGTAATGAGTATACTTATTGCTTCCAGTCTGTAGGTGGCATAATTTGTTTCAACAGGTGTACTCGGTCACTTGAAATAGTGGATTGAGATTCGATAATTTTATGAACAGTTTTAATTATGCTAATAAGTGGAGTTCCAACATTTATCTGAAAATACACATGACCTATTAGATTTAAAAAATATGCTGCAAAACTATTAAGCATGGAAGTACTTAAAACAGTAAAAGTTGCAATCTTTAATATACTGGTATATGAAACAATCCCGGTTTTACAACTATTTAAGATTATTGATTTCACGGATAGAACATGCAATCTGCATCGAGTTGTGAACACGCACACTGACTACATGCAAGTTATTAGATATTTAAGTTTTATTCTAAAATACAAACTACAGTTTTTTTGCTTGTCTAATATTTCTATTTTTTTTTCTCGAGATAAAATCAATTGAACAGACCTACACAACGCACCAAAGAACCGGTCATCTATTAACTGCAATTCGTACAAAGTAGTTTGTATAATCTCATCTATTAACTGCAATTCGTACAAAGTAGTTTGTATAATCGGCAATATTGCAGCGTCGTTTAAATTATTTGATATATTACGCACAAGTTGTTTTTACTCAAAGGACAGTTCGCATTTGACCTCGTTTTTTAATACCATATCATTCCTGTTGAGTATTTTTTTCTGATTTTAGGAACGCCATCTTATGTTGGCTAGGTAGCAATAAGCTGTTAAGAATTTGGTTTCGCATTTTGGCATTCGAAAATTCAGTCAGAAATGTTATAACTTATTAAGATTTAGTTACGTCGTTCAAATTATGACTGTCATTGAAGTAAGCGATTTAAAAAAGCTATGAATCCAGTTTAATTCACCATTTTCTACTTAAAGAAATAGTTGTACAAATAAACTCATCATAGATACCAGGATTGAAATTTTTATATTTGCGCCAGACGCGCGTTTCGTCTACAAAAGACTCACCAGTGAAGCTCGAATCAAAAGATGTTAAAGACCAAATAAAGCACGAAGTTGAGGAGCATTGAGGACCAAAAATTCCTAAAAGTTTTGCCAAATACAGACAGTTATATGATAGTTGTTTTCCATTCGTTTGGTGTGCTTGAGCTTTTGATTTTGTTATTTGATAATTGACTCAGTTAAGATTCTAAAATAAACTCATCATAGATACCAAGATTAAAACTTTATATTTACGCCAGACGCGCGTTTCGTCTTCCAAAGACCCATCAGAGACGCTCGAATCAAAACATGTTTAAAAGGCCAAATAGAGTACGAAGTTGAAGAGCATTGAGGACCAAAAATTCCTAAAAGTTTTGCCAAATACAGCTAAAGTAATCTATTGTTGATGTAAAAAAAGTCTTAGTTTTTCAAAATTTCAAAGTTTTGTTAACAGTTAATTTATAATTATGAACATATCAATGATTACTCAAGTCAACACAGAAGTGCTGGCTACTGGGCTGGTGAAGTGGGCACAGAAATAACTGACAAAATGTACAAACCTCCTTTTCCAGTTCCAGTAATATAAAGAAATAGATTGACCTTTTTCTTCCTTCGCTTTTTAAGATATGGAAAAAACAAACAGAAGTTATTTATTTAACAAGAATATCACTAGGAAACAAATCTTTGTTTTTCCAAAATAATGTCCGAGAATACAATTAATAACAAAGAGTCTCAAATGCACCAACTGTAACAATTTCCTTGAAAGATTTCATAATTAGTTTCATAATGCATTTCTTTATTTCTAAACTATGTATAAACTTATTATGTGCATGTGCAGGGTTGCATGCGCAGCGTTGTGGCAATTTTTCGTGGTGATAAATAGCTGTTAACGTTTTGTGTACACTTATAAATTTTGAATGATTAATATTTTTAATTTCACAGTTCAATGTTTTGCAACAGTTACGTGTATATGCTATTTCTCCTTAAAGAGATATTCTTTAGTATAGAATTATACAAATGACGGTAATTTTGGTGTCTAATAAGTCTGTTCATTTTGTCAACATACATTGTATAGTCAAATGAAGACTTACAGGACTAACGAAATAACTCGTCAGCATCGTATTCAAAAATACACTAATAAACTGCTGTATAGTGATAGAAAATTTGCATAATCAGTAATATTTTATATTTGAACATCGGTGTGCCTTTATTTACGCTCGATTTTCAATTCAATTTAATGGAAAAATGAAATAAAAAACAGCTGGTTCTTATTTTTACATATTGATATATAAATGGCAAAGGTTTCGGAAAAGGCATGACATACATTCTTCTTTGAATCAAACAATGGAATCTTTATTGACATGTTTAACCCCCTTTTGTGTGCAATATTTTGTATCAAATGAATACAGGTTGTTAGCGATTGTAAGTCCAAAAAGATATTTCGCCATTTTAAGTTTTGGACATCAACCTATTGAAGATTTTCCACAAATATTCACAAATATGACACAAACAGAAAGTCTTCTTTGTTAGATAGCAAGGGTAAGAGGTGGTTAAAATCTATGAGTGTCAATTTCAAGTTTTATTTTCTAACTGTGTATTGCTATCTTAACCATTTTCAAATTTCTGTTTGATCAACGATGACGGAAATTTTCCATCCATAATCACGTCATGGTTTCCTCGAATTTGACATACCATCTGCTTTGTACTTATATGAGTAACGCGACGGGTGCCACACGTGGAAAAAGATTTGCTTACCCTTCCAGAGTATCTGAGATTACTCCGTTCTTTTGTGAGATTCATGTTGCTCAACACTTATTTTTCTAATTTAAGTTTTGTATATGCATTTCTCTGTACTTGTTATGGATATAAATACAAACAGTATCATCAGCTCAGTAGTTAGTACTTCAGTACAGACCTTTCTAAAATTGTCCGTTTCTGTCCGTTTCTGAATTATAACAAAGTAAACTAAGGTTTCGATTTCCTTTAGCAATGTGTGCTTAGATGGATTTGGCCATGTTTTAAGTTCTTTTTGGGTATGTGTTTTTTCATCATCTGGAGACAAAAAAGTTTGGTGTTAAAGCACAAAACAGCCATGGTATAGTAACTGTGTGGTTTCAGATATCAGCACATCATGAAAATAAGTTTTTTCCTTGTCAAAGTGCGCTTCAACTGTTTCGGTTCTTATACATCCTAGGCTTTCAATTATTCAGCTTTGACGTTCCTGATGAAGTTAAAACCAAAAAAAAAACCGCTTCCGACGTGTGAAATGAATAATGTGTTCTTTTAATATTTTGCGCTTTTCCATTTTTGTCATATCATTCCAAAAGATCATATATTGCAAAATCCCCAAAAAACAGATTCAGTATCAATTCAAGAACATGTGTAAATCAAACAATTCTGGACATTCCAATGCGGTCCTTCTTAATGACATTTTAAACTGACTCAATTAAGATTATTACATTAGAAGCAAAAATAACAGACAAAAACATACAAACTTCTTTCTCCAGCTTGTTAAATAACGAAACGGATTGAACTTTTTTGTTCTACGTAACTGCAACTCTGAAGGAAGAACAAACAGAAGTTATTTCTTTGACAAAAAAATCATAAGGAAACAAAATCTTAATTTTCCAAAACAATGTCCGAGAATAGAATTAATAACAAAGAAACTGAAATGTTCTGACCGTATCAATTTCATAGTAAAATAACCGATATCGGTATTTTTGAATTTGTAAACACATATTCTGAGTTCATATTACATGGTTGTGCAATTTTATTTTGTGATTGTTTGAAAAGTATCTATTCACGGTTGGTTTTTTTTACATTGACATATTTAACAACTATTATAATTTCATAATCCCACAGCTCAAACTTTTGTCATATGTATATATGTTATTTATTATTAAATAACACATCGAACACAAATTGAAAATGCATAAAACATGATTCTGAATTGATAAATTTGAAAATATGTAAGTTTCTATTAATAGATTACTGTCATAATTACCTATTGTATTGTATGTAAAATATCATCTGTAAATATTTACCAAAGGTACCAGGGTTATAATTTAATACGCCAGACGCGCGTTTCGACTCATCAGTGACGCTCAGATCAAACTAGTTATAAAGGCAAACAAGTACAAAGCTGAAGAGCATTGAGGACCCAAAAATTCCAAAAAAAGTTGTGCCAAATACGGCTAAGGTAATCTTTTCCTGGGGCAAGAAAGTCCTCATTGTTTTCGAAAATTTAAAGTTTTGAAACAGGAAATTTATAAAATGACCATATAATTGATATTCATGTCAACACCGAAGTCCTGACTTCTGGGCTGGTGATACCTCCGGGGACGAAACGTCCACCAGCAGTATTAAATGTCACAATTTGTGATTACAGCTAATTAAGTAATTGTCAATACTTTCCGGTAGATCAAAAAGAGAGACAAAAGATACCAAAGGGAGATTAAAACTTTACGGTCGAAAACAAACTGCCAATGCCATGGCAAAAAAAAAAATGAGCAAAATACAACATAGAACATTCAAGTATAACGAGTATACAGAACCCCTCCAAATAAGTAAGTAACAAAAATATCAAGCACCAAGGAAATAAAAAATATAAAATATCTTAACAATGCCAAAATTAAATTCTTAAACACATCAAACGATTGGAAAACAACTGTAATTCTCCTGACTTTATATATGCATTTATTTATGTAGGAAATGCTGGATTAAACCTGCTTTTATAGCTAGCTAAACCTCTCACTTGTTAGGCAGTCGCGTAAAACTTATACTGGCAGCAATGTGTGAGCATAACAAAACCCTTGAGAAAGTTGATTCTGGTCCATATATGACACGCGTGGTCTTGCTCATTTAACTACAAACCTGATAAAATGTCTATTTCGGTAGGACTGTTTTTAGGAAAAGAGGACAGAACTGTGGTTACTACAATTGGAACATGTCCGTAAAAGGAGCAGTCCTATATCAATATCAACTGTGATAAATATGCTTCGCTTGAACATTTCATCATAGTGACGTGAATTTCACAGTTCGAAAAGCTGAAATCATCTTTTTTGTCGTAAATTTCATTGTTAAGTTCTCAACCAGACCTTGATATCAGTTCTAGATGTAAGTCAAGATATGAGGCTTTTTTAACATTGCATTTGTCGGATCCTTAATTTCAAGTTCGATAAAATAGATGCGTTAGATATAGTCACCAAAGTTTGGACTATTTCGTGACGGGAGAATATATATATACATGTATAGTGGAACGATAAGTCAAAGAATAATGCTAGCTTCTTTTTATTCTTCCTAAGAAACTGCTGTATGAAGTCTGCCTAATATGAACAAAGTAAACCATTCCACGTTTCCATTCTCGATTCTTTTACAATCATCATTCTAAGTAGCAGAAAATCATAATGAAACTAAATGTATAGTGATTTTACAATAAATTCCAATGGAAACTATAAAATCATATCAACTAAAACTATGTTCCCGAAGCAGAATGTATAATAAAAAACTGAAATCAAATAATTACTATTTCGTGTCAATATTTCGGAATTATTCCCTTACAACAAATATAATTGTTTTTGTTTGGTGGCAGTTGAAATCTGAATAGAAGTAAATACACCGAAACACATTGACATCTTAGAATTTGGTATTCGTAGGGACTTATATACAAGCGGCATCTTATTGGCGGTAATGATATGTAGTAAAAAGTATAATTTAATTCATTGTACAATGAATCTACAATAGAAACAACTACAGCTTACAGTTTGAAAAATCAAATCAGTAGAAAGCCTGATGAATTGTATATAGCCAATAAACCAGAAAGGAAACAAGACCAGAAAAGTTTGTATGACATAGCCTCATTGATATAGATCAACAAGGAAACTAATATAAAATGACAAAGATCGTATACGATTTGTAAAATTTGAAAGAAGGATATTTTTTCGAATCCAATCATCCATGTCTTTTCAATATATGCTCACAGCGGTCGAGGAAGTCGTGAACATGTCTAACTAATTCACACTTCGCGCTTTTTTGGGAGGTCAATTAAAGATTTTCCTAGTCCAATAAGGACCAATATCAAAGTCAAAATTAAAAACGTTTGAAAATATGACCTCAAAAACAATCCTAAAATGAAAATCGCGTGAAATAACCTCAGGTCACATAATACCAAAACTTGTATTCAGATATGCATTGTTTTTTTGACAAACGGTAGAGATGATGTAAGAGTAGAAAATGTGCTGTTTCATCCTGTCGGTACCACCTTAAATAATAGAACAAGTGTGTGAAAAACGTCAATTTTCATAAAATAAAGGATTTTTTTGTTACGTTTTCGAGAAATTCATTGTTAGTGAATTTCAAAAGATATCCAAAATTTACCATAAATTGCAACATACATGTATAAATTTTGAAAATATAGAAAAAAAGATTCGATGTTTGACCTTATTTTTTTTTTAAACTGTTACCACATTTCTTTTTGACGACATTGATATCTCAAAAGTACTTATTTTGACGAATGCAGTGATAGATAATATAGACAAATAGTATGTTTGACGATTAAATCTAAAAACAAATTGAGTCTGGTCCCCGTACTATTTTATTCAAAAGCATAAAAGAACAAGGTTTGGACCTAAATTTCATCTCTATCATATTATATTAAAAGGTTCACAATTCGGTTTTTAAATTGGTGTATTTCAAGAGCTTTCATGCAAAGCAAATCATATCTATTCATAATATTAGTATTACATGCTGCAAAGTCACATTTAGATGTTATAAAATACGGTTCTTTGTGCATGTTTTTACTTTGTTTCATTAAAAAGAATTTTACGGTCTTATTTTGCTTTCGAATTTTAAGGGGGGGGAGTTAGTCTTTGTGGGTGTTTTGGATGTGCCTGTACTTGCTTCTATAACGATTTTTTTTTATTTTAAAAACTGTGTGTAAAGTTGGGTTATGAAACAAGATAAATTGCTTAATTTGAACTCTTTTTGGGTTGTTTGATTTTTTTTTGCTGTAAAGTTTTAGAAGTTTGTTAAAATATTAACAATTATGCCTGCATTAATTCTGTGGGATTTTTATAAGTAGATATCACTTTCAATATTGTCCATGTCAATACTTTCTGTTGTTTTCGGCTTCAAAACAGGACCATAATTTAGCTGCCATATTTTCACAACAACACTGACCGAGTAATATTTTTTGACGATTAGACGAAATGGATGAGTAAAAACTGATTAAATCGTGCTCAGAAGCCTGGGTTTATGATATATACACGCATTTGTTCAAGAATTGGAATATCATTATTTTTCACCAGTCACTCGTTTCATATGACTCTAATGATATTGTTTAAAGTATATTATTCGAAATTAACTTTACTATGGCTTTTTAAAACTCAAGCACTCTCTGTTCTTGAAATTTACTTATTTGTGTATATATTTTACTTACGAATGGCTGTATTCACGATATAAAGCCGACTGCATCTCTTACCTGTATCTCATATTCATTATAACCATACATTTGATATATCAGTTTTTATTTCAATGTTTCGTATGTTCATCTATTAGTCTACATCAGAAATACATGACAAATACAATAAAAAGGTATTTCAGGATTCAAACTTTCTATACACTGGCTTTAATTCTCACAAGAATTCGAGAAAACAACGCCGTATTATAATCTAACAATACTATTTATACAATTTTGACATTCGAAAAGCTGCTTTTGTATACATATGTTTATCCAAAGATATACAGGTACTAAAGCATTCGTGTGCCTCATTTAAATGACCAATCATCTCATATGCTATTCCCAGACAAAGGAAAGAAGGTATATTTATATCTTCTTTTGGATAATATCTGTAAAAACCGTATGTGTTTTTTTCTAGAGATCTCAACGACTCCATATACGACATAAAATCTCCTAAATGGTAATTTGACAAAAAATTTAAAAAATGAGCATATGCGATAATCGGCACAGTAAATAATAAATTGTTCGTAACTTCAATTTCCAGTTCCTCTGGTATCAATGCAGACCCTTGTTCAAAAAACATCATCTGATTCACTAACAAGTTCAAAATAATCATCGCCGGTATCTTATTTTATTGTTGCATAAGGTATGGAATTTAGGGAAGTATTAAATTGTTTCCATACTATCTTATAAGAATTTATATACATGTAACTACATGAACTATGAAAGGTAATTTACTAATAATTCAATCAATAAAACTAGTTAGTCAATCTAAGAAACAATTTCTGACAAATGAAAATATTATTATGTTTATCAAATGGCCAAGTACATTCGTAATCTTCTTAATTGTCTTCAATACTGACGACCTTTTAATACAGAACTAATTTTAGACTTCTTATTCGCTGATAAGAAAGCCTTGCTGATGGTGAGACAGTGAGAACATTCTATTTCCTAGCAAATATCTCTCTCTTCTCATTTGTGTTGCAACTGTGTGTTGACTTGGTGGTTTTCAGCGAGATTCACATTGCCGTTATTTTCCTTTTTTTCAAAGCATATGAGTTCCATTTCAATTTATTTTTATTTGAGCTTGCAATTTTTTAACATCAACAGGAAAATTCAAAGACAGATCAGAGCCTTATTCAAGTATCAGTAATATTATCTAAGTTTTTCTTCATCATAAACATGTTTATCAACAAAAATGTGTCTCAGCAATCAGTCTTCTTTCATGAACTCCAGTTATTTTTGGATCACCAAATGTCTGTAAAAAATAATAAGAAAACAATTGTTATCCATTAAATGATTGAAATTTCCTAAAAAGAAATTAATTATTACCTTGGTCTTAGTGTAAAATGTTTTTCAATTATCACAACTCTGACATTCCAGTACATAGAATAAGAAATAAAGTATACTAGCTAAAAATGGACCTAAATTTGATTTTTTTCTTATTCCAAGCTGCAGCAAAGTTCATTTTTATGAAGTTAATTTTGTAGATTTCATCTTGTATTTATGACGTTATGACAATACAAAAATAGGGAGATGAGTATTGATAATGAGAATAAAACAGCTCAAGGGTACATTCTATTACAAATGCAGAGATTGCACCTTCATCAGGTGTGGGGGGGGGGGGGGGGACACTATATAGACACTACATTCAAACTTGATTCACATGATACAGTTCAGAATTTGGATTGTGATGAATTATTAGACACATCATACATGTAGGTTTCTGACACAGAATAGATGTGGTAAAAGAACTGATGATTTTGAAATTGGATTTGTGCCAATATCCAAAATCTAAAGTCTAAAAGACATGATTAGATTTATCATATCAAAGAACCCCATATATGCAATTTTTTAATGAATTTAAACAAAGTTTAAGTTTGGACCCCAATTTGAATCAACTTGAAAACTGAGCCCAAATCATAAATCTAAACATGCTAAATGCATGATAACATTTAGCATAGAAAAAAAAACCGTCAATAATATTTTAATAAACGAACAAAGGTTTTTTTGCCCCCGTGATCTTTTTTGCAATTTGAAAACGAATATTAACAATCTAAACATATAAGAAGTATTTAACCCAAAAAAGTACAATACACCGTTTAATTTTGCATAATATCAAAGAACACCAATTATTCAATTGTTTTATGAAATCAAGTTTAAATTTGGACCCTTTTGACCCTTTAGCTGATATAGACCAATTTAAAAACAAGCCAAAACATTTGAAATTGGTAAAACAATAAGCATTGGAAACAAATATATAATTAATTTTAAAGCTAATTTTCTAAGGCATGTAAATCTAAGACTTCGGTTAGCATGGTTAGCTTTCGTGGTTTGTTTGTATATTGTACAATTGCAATTGACATAACGTCTAATCAAATTTAAAAGTACTCCATGAAGGTTCAAATATGCCTATATTTATTGTTTGAAGATATCAACCTTAATTACAAAGCTTGAATCAATATTTATACAAACAGAGCAAGCAAACCTACCAAAGTTTTACTCTACACGCATTAGGAAAATAGCTGTAATAATGGTAAAAGTTTTTTTTCAAAATGAAAAATACAAATGTAGTCTTCAGGTTTACCATAAATGCATGATTACTATAATGTACATTTTTTTTCACTACAAAAAGTGTTATCAATTTTGATAGCGATAAATGCATTTCATTTCATAAAAAAAAGAATATTTTAATTATTTTTCAATGCATTTGTTAGGGTCGGCGAAAATAAAAAAGCATGAAAAGTGAATTTTATTTTTATTCTGGAAATCAGCAAAATCGGGTCGGCGGATCCGTAAACCAACAAATTAAAAAATTCTGGCCTAAATGAGGATCTCAGTGTCAAGCTGACAAAAACACATATTTTTGTCTAGGTTTAATTCTTATAAAGAGAACAATTCCAATGATGAGTAATGAAAATTTTGTTGTGTAACTTGTACTGATATGGCCCTTAATTGATCATAAAATAATAATTTGAGTGTTCTGTGTGTTATTTTTACTTTTTGTTTACCAGATTGAACTTTTAAAATTGAAGGGTTAATCTAATTTATTGATTATTTATCATGTTTTTACAATAAAAAATGTAACTGGTCAATTTCCAATTTCTATATTATATGATTATATTTCACAAATAATGCCACAACACAGGTCTTATTTTCTGTCTATTTAGTAGTCTCTTGTTATGACTTGTTTGATTCATTTTTTTTATCAATTATATCATATATTTACCTATATGATCTCCTATCATATCTGCTTTCATTTTAACATTATTTTTGTGCTTTTCCATCTTCAACATTAACCTGTTGATAAGAAATAAAATATTGTATATTTGTACATTTGCATGATCAGTACAGTGAGTTACATCTACATGTACATTGTACATTAAGTTGGCTTTAAACATAATGCATTGGTTCATTGAAAAAAAAAGTTTTGTAGATATGATAATTTATTTGTGTAAATGTCATAAATGCTATGATATCAATCACATCATCAAGTAATTTATTTCTTCAGTACTGTTATTTTGAATTTGTTTTATCTGAGTAATCTGTAATGTTATAATCTCATGTTGCCCCTTCTGGGCCCTTTAATTTGGAATACATTTGTAAGCATATTCTATTCAGAATCTTTTTTCTTAATGATAGAAGTAAAGACATGTACAAGTTCTCTTTCCATGTTTATAACTGTGATACATGACCTGCACTAAGGAAATGTAAAGAAAAAGTCTCACAGTAACCAATTTTTAGAGAGAAAAAAAAACAGCTCATAGTCTGTTATTGTTCACGTTTTTTTGAGTTTGAGAACCATATATTGTATCAATCTAGCTGCATTGTACAATGTACATGTAGTACTGGTAAAGGAATGAATAAAGACAGGAAATTCACAACTCTTTGGGACCTATATTGTGACTTTAACAGTACTTAATCAAAACCTGTCACAAAAATCTTTAGGGTAGGGATAAAAATAAAGGTAGGTAAGGGTAGTGCGGTTAACACACATACTTTTTAGTTGGCATAAATGTACAGTAGTTTTCGTATGTTTATGTAATTTATACGTGTTTCTTGTTTCTCCTTTTTTTTATATAGATTAGACCATTGATTTTCCTGTTCGAAGGGTTTTACACTAGTAATTTAGGGGTCCTTTATCATGTTTATAGCTTGTTGTTCCGTGTGAGCCAAGGCTCTGTGTTGAAGGCCGTCCATTTACCTATAATGGTTTACTTTTACAAATTGTTATTTGGATGGATAGTTGTCTCATTGGCACTCATACCACATCTTCCTATATCTATCTACTGAATGTTTTCTATTTCAATGGGTTGTATTTAAAAAAAAAAGCAAAAGATTTGAAGCAACCATTATTTTTAAATTAGGAGAAAAAAAAACAGAGTCAATGGACTCTATTGACAATTTGGCAAACAAACTCAGGGCGAACAGACCTAATACCGGAGGGCTTTGTAATAGAATATATATTTATCATGATTAATATTATTATAGATTTCTAGAGAGACTGAGAGAGAAAAAAGTTTTTCTATTAAAATTTAGAAGGCAAACACATAAATCTTTTAGTTTCAGAAGAATTTTAAATCATTATAAATGTATGTCAATGAAAATTAAATCAGTGTTTGCTTCAAGAAAATTATGTAAATACCCCCCCCCCCCCCCCCCCCCCGCTTTTTTTTCCCCAAAGAGAAATAGTCTATGCTCTTCTTCCCATATTTATGTGTTGATGTGATGTTTCTACAGTAGGTCTTTTTATGGTGTCAAATTGCTTTTTCTAACCACAAAAAAAATTAACAAACTTACCAGAACCAACTGAAACTGAAAGTTTTGCTTTGGAATTTCCGTTGCTAGATTTGGAAGGGTCATGAAAGGATGGCAGCAACTCATTTTGTCTTCTTGTCTACTGCAATCCAACTCCTGTCCATGTTTGCAGCATATGCATTTTAAAATGTGAGTCTGAAACCTAGGGCTAGACATGATAGTGATAGTCTAGCCTCATGGGTCATGTCTAGACTATCTGATCAGGATCAGACTTATCCCAGTGGCAGTGGGAATGTCTTTGCCACATGGTTTGCTATGTCTTTGTTACACTCTTTCATTAAAAATAAGTTTTTGGCTACACCATATTCATCTAAAATACCATTATTTCCTATCCTTCTGCACATTTGTTGATTTCCCTCCTTCTGTTATTGACACTAAATCTACCTTTTATTGTGAAGAGTTTTACAAAGGGAGATAATTTTAGCTATATTTTTCAGTTTTTCATCTTTTATTCAAATAAGCTTATATCAATTTGCAACCAAAATCCCGTTAAGAAATACTAGTTTGTAGTGAACCATAACGTTTAACAAAATATTTTTTCAATTTGAGTGACTTTTGAGGTTTTATGGACATTTTCAGTACAGGCTGAATTCAAATTTTTAAAAAACACAATTATGTCAATAAAAATAAAAATAAAGATAAAGGTTGAAATAAGATCCAAATTACAGTTTATTTTAGTAGAAAGTCTGAATTTTAAGGCCAAACAATTTTTTTTGTCATATAATACTTTGAACTATTCAATAAAAAAAACCCAAAAATGTCCATTTTCAACAACATTTTCCAGCAAATTTGGTACTAAACTAGAATTGCCCTGTATTCACATAATTTGAGATAAATTGTCATTTTTTAACCATAGAACTATTAGATGTACTTAATACTTTACTAGAAACCCAAAATCAGCTGAAAATTCCACAACCCCTTTCATAATTTTTTTTTGATTTTGCATGGTTTTCTCGTAGACATCCATTTAAACTCAGGCTTATATGACGTACCCATTGTGGATGCATTAACCTTTAACGAACGTGATACAACATATGAAATGAGTTCTTTTACAATATGATACCTCTTGTGACGGTAGAAGAAAGACGCTACAAACAACCATCCTGTTTCACGAAATCGATTATGTATAGAAAAATTTAGTAAAAGTAACTGTTGTTGTTTGAAATGTTTATACTGTAGTTTATTATTGAAATAATTAGTTGTGTCTCGCTGTACATTCAGATTGTTTGATTTTTTCCAAAGAAAGATAATTATTTTCACTGCAAGTTTTACACCACTAAATTTATTTATTTTGTTTAATATCAAAAGACTGCTATCTTTTTTCTCAAAATATTTTTTCATAAATGTTGTTATTATGAACAGCATCGAATGAATTTCCTCTGAATTATGGCGAGGTTTATATAGTGTATGAAAAACACCGCTAAATACAACAGATTGATCAAAAAGGCATTGCAAACCATGATGACGGACGTTTTGCAGAAATACAATCATTTTGGCTACACCATATTCTATTTCAAAGAAATTGTTTTGGGGAATAAAATAGTGTACCAGGGTGGAATACTGCACACAGTATAAAAGTCTACAGATACATGCTCTGAAGCACAATGATATTTTTTCAGGTTTCCACATATCTTGATCGGTTTCTTCACGTAACCAGAACAGTAAAGTTTTAAGAAAATAAGAGCATAATAGCCCCTTTAACGATTCGTTTTAATCAATTACATTTTAAAGTAGCAGTTTCATTAGCCCATAGCACAAGAATTGTGTGTGATTGAAAGAGTATATCAGCAACTTTTCTGCAATCGAAAATGACATTCTCCATTCGATATCTTCATTTATCGACCCTTTGCAACCTACTGGCACAAATAAAACGCCAAAACTTACAATTTTTTATATTAATACGGGTGACGGCCAATGATTTATTCGCGACCTTGAAATCCATGGCAGAGCTTGAGAAAGCCAACATTTACATCTAAAGCAATATAATGTATCGAATGTGTCGTCTTCTGTCGTTAAACACGGTCCATGAATTTTCAATGGAAGGCTAGAATAGAATAGAAAATATAGCTTAAACAGGTGACTAGAACAAAATATGTCTTGACCTTTATGCACGAGTAAGCCCTGGGGGTGATCTGATAAAGGAACGTTTTTCGGCACACGAAGCAACGCATAGCATGGTTTTGTATTATAAG
The DNA here is from genome assembly GCA_019925275.1 of Mytilus edulis. Taxonomy (NCBI): domain Eukaryota; kingdom Metazoa; phylum Mollusca; class Bivalvia; order Mytilida; family Mytilidae; genus Mytilus; species Mytilus edulis. The sequence continues at coordinate 24,615,820 of CM034349.1, forward strand.
TATCCAATACTAAAGTTGTAATATCGGTTTCAATTTCGGCGTCATCTTCACTGAAACCTACAACGGTGTCTTGAGCAGCAATTTCGGCATCGCGTTCACTTAAACATACAACTGTGTCTATAAGCATATACATGATATCGATGTCACTTCCTATCATGTCAAAACCTTCAACTGCACTACCGCTGCTTATCTGAACGTTTGATGCACCGCTATATTGTATGATATCCCAAAGATTGTAGAGATTGCGTCTTAAGCGTACCATTTCAACTGTACCAAACTTCTGACATATATAATTATAAGACCTTAACGATTCATCATAGCTTGTTGACATGTCTGAAAAATTCAAAAGAATCTATCAATGAAAATAAATTCATATATAAGTTATAGATTATACCATAGCTTTTTGTTGAAAGCCTCAGCAATAACCTCACGAGACGGAGTCGATTGAGGTTGCCGAGGGGTTTCAACAGAAAGCTATGGTATAATTTATAAAAACACAGCAAAATTATCCAAAAAATATTAATTATCTGTTTTAACCTATCGCATCTTTTGCTATTTAAAATTGTATAATTATGCCAAATATTTTGTTTGTTTACTTTCAAATAATTTGATAAGAATCAGTTAAATTACCCTTTTATGGCCTCATACACAAAACTCCGGTACTTTTTTAAAATAAGCACGGGCTTCTGAAACAGCGGGACTATCAGTTATACTTGATTTTTCGACAGCGATGGATGCACATTTAATTTGGTGACGGATAACACTGCGAACGAAAAAAAAAACGAAAGACGGAATCACATTTTCTGAATTTGGACGCAAGATAAGTCACAGATTTTCTGTTATTTGGATGCTTTCTGGAATTCCTGATTAAGGGTGATTTTTTTTTTCATTTTATCTTAACATTCGGAATGTTTTATTCTTTAATATTAATTTCTGAGGAAATTAATTTCAAAAGTATCGTTTGAAAATTCGGATGAATCATTCCACGTTTTGATTTGTACAAGAAACTTTTAAAGTCGGTCATTAATTAAAAAGAGTTTCAAAAGGAACACGGTTAAAATCACATGTCGGCTAATTTGTAGGAAAAAAATAAGACTCATTTAGAGTAATCAGACGTTTTCTTATTTTAACGGCTAAAATTGTTATTACTTGAGCAACCTCGTTTATAAGTCTAGAAAACAAATCTGGTAAAATTATACCATAGAGAGCTATGGTATAATTTTCGCTTATTGAGATTTATACTCTTTTTGCATTCCCATAGGTTACATTGTACAGCTATATGTTAACTTTTAGTTAGATAATTCGACGGTAACGAGATGGTGTTTGTTATCTATTTTAAATAAAGCAGATACGTTGGATACATGTTTGTTCATTAGAAAGATACAGTTGACACGGAGGGTGGGAGTATCCTTTTACCTTCCCGTTGCTTATCAATTGTGTCAATTATTAAACAATTATTGCGGCGTCTTCTAAACATTACAGTTCTTTCATTAATTAGACTCTATAGTCATTGTGTTTAAATAACCACATCATTATCTTTAATGATTCACAAGAAACAACCATTAATTTTAAGTATACAGTTAGTGGATATAAATCGTCAAAAAATATCAAAACAAAATCGTATGCATTTCCAGTACACTGTACTGAAATTTCCTGTGAATAATTAGATACCTCTGTGGTCGAATGGTGTTAGCAGTTTAAATACTGTATTACTAACCTGTCAACACTGATATCGTAAGTTTGAACCATGTGCGTTTGACTGAAATCTTAAATGACTAAGATTGTCAGTTTTGCTCTCTCCAGGCACCCATGCTTCCTACCCTACAAACTGATCGCCATGATTTAGCCAAAAGTGCTGAAAGTGTTGTTAAACACCAATAATCAATCAATCAATTATTGAATGATTATAAATCGAAATTGTATCCACTATTAATGTTGTGATGTTTATTTCTTCAGCAACAATTGAAAAAAATACGGCGTAATCGAACTAGTTTCTAAATATATGCGACACTCAGAAACAAGTGCATCCGCCCAAACATGTCCAATCAACAAAAACATGTCCACATGACGTCACTATACACCAAATCCTGTTTACATTGGTTTCGGACACTGAAACGTTTCCTTTTCATAAATACCCAATCATGCTTTTTTTTTAAACGCACACCAATGCAAACAAGACCAATACCGGGTTTGGACTCGCGTTGCTGTATACAATTGAATTGAGGTAACATGTATACTGGACAATAACGGATCTATCACTTCCACTGATGCCAAGAAAACTTTGAGAAATTAATTGTACAATTACTGTTTCAAAAAATCAAAAATTATCTGCGAAAAGGGAGATTATACAAGGCAGATGTAAAAGTTGCATACTCGCTATTGTTGTCAATATAATGAAATTGTATGCGTTTGATACACAAGTGAGCTGTTGAGCGAGCTATAAAACCAGATTTAATCCTCCCTTTTCTACATAATGAAATACCTGTGCCAAGTCAAGAATATTACAGTTGTAATCCATTCGGTTGATATGTTTGAGCTTTTCATTTTGCCATTTAATAACAGACTTTCCGTTTTAAATTTTCCTCGAAGTTTGGTATTTTTGTTATTTTACTTTTCAGCAGGATTAATCACATGTAAAAAAATGACGATAAAATCGGACTCTTGTATATGTTCAAGACAATGCGTAAAATTAATGCAGATCTAGAAATTGGTCAACCTTTTTTTCTGAATCCAATTTTTGCAATTTATGACACTTAAAAAAAATGTGTAAGAGTTCCGTGGAACCCAGTGTCTCGCCTACTTTTTTTGTTAATCGCAAGCTCAACAAAAATGAGGGGAAAAAAATCAATAAAAATATTCCTCTTGATACTATCTTTTGATTGTAAGAAGCTTCTGTCCAAGTTTGGTAAAAATCCAGGATAGTTTATGAATATAATAAAGGTTTTAAAAACTTTTAACTGCAGATTGTATGTAATGTTAACTTGAAGAAAAAACTAAGTCCATTTGTAAGAAAAATACAGATACACAGGTACAAAATTTTAACAAAATTACCTTCTAGAGACTAGCTTTTGATCATAAACAAGTTTCTGTTCAAGTTTGTTACAAATCCAAAATTATATAGGAAAGTTAATAAAATTAAAAAAACTTTAACCACAAAGTGAATGTTTGGTTTCATGGCAGAAAAGTCCATTTAAAAGTAAAATACGGAAAAAATGGATTTTTTTTTACAAAATTTACTTCTGGATACTATCTTATGATCACAAACGAAGCTTCTGTCCAACTTTGGTACAAACCTAGGATAGTTTAAAAAAGTTATTAAAACTTAAAATTTTGAACCACAGAGTGAATGTAATGTTTCCCAGTAGAAAAACTAAGTCCATGTATAAGGAAAATACGGAAAAAGATGAATTTTATTTTTACAAAATTTACTCCTGGATACTATCTTATGATCATAAACAATCTTATGTCCAAGTTTGGTAGAAATCAAGTATAGTTTAAGAAAGTTATTTAAATTTCAAAAACATTAACCACAGAGTGAATATTTGTGAACGCCGCCGACGCCGACAGAATGTAGGATTGCTATGTCTCGCTTTTTCGACTAAAGTCGAAGGCTAGACAAAAACAAGTTTAAAAAGACTTTGGTAGCAAAAGTTTTAAACAAAAACATACTAACCTCTTTCTGCTGCTGGTTTCATTATGAAATAAACTGACTTTCTTCTACCTACTTATTTAGTTAAAAATCTAAAAAAAAAAATGAAACAAAAGTATCATAAGGAAATTAAACCTTATTTTACCCAAACAATGTCCGAGTATACAAATATCTATTTATCAATTAGTTATTTCCTTATACGAGTTTCAGAAAAAGTAACATAAACCATCTTTGAATATTTGAACATCTACAATGTATGAATATTCTGAGTGCATATGCAATTTTAAGAAAACTTTGGATTTCCATTTGACTGTTAACTCTACAAACTTCGGACTTTCCTAAAATTTAAACTTTATGAACTTGTTTTTCTAGATAAAGTCATTTTGTTTTCTAGAACATCTCTAAATAAGTTTTGTTTTATTCTCAGATGAATGAAATGGTTGAAAATTGTTTTTATAATATAAGAATAAGGAAAAGTATATCCATCACGCCTTTCGAGGTACTTTCAAAGTTATTGTCAATTTAATTTCAAATTTGATAAAACAGCTGAACAAAGCATTTGGAATATAAAAAAAGGAACGGAAATTTTCGCTTGACCGAATCTTTAAAATAACTTATTTTTTATTCTCTAGTCAGGTAATATAATAGAATAGACTGTTTGTGTCATATTACCTATTAAGTGTGGACTCGCATGTGCAATTATGCATAGCAGGACACGCTTACCCTGTGGGTGTACCAAGCCTGGCTCCGTAAGTGTTTTCTGTTATCCCCTCAGTTTTTGTTTTCATCTTTTAATATGTACATTCTAAATAGAGTCACGACTGTTGATTGTAATAAGAAAAGAAATGCACTGCACATAAAGACTTAATCACAGCGTATTGAAATACTTATGTTTCAATAGATTCAAAGTTTTATTTATAGTCAATATTCAATAAACTACTAGTGAGCTTTTCAAATCGACTTAATAACCAAATACAATACACACATACAAAAGTCATGAAAACAACACAATTTTAAACATGCAATGCATAGTAAGATACCATAAATGACATATATAAGTTAACTGTATACTGTTGTTTGTCTTTTCACCTTTATTTATTTTTTGACATTGCTTTGTCGTTTTGTTTTAGACTAATGACTGAGTTCGAATTCCCTTTCAAATCTTTGGCCTTTCTTTCATTTTTTTTTATGATTTCTCAATTTATCAATAGAGAGGATAAGTTAAAACAAGTAATTTGTCAATCACAAAGTACTAAATACTGAGCTAGCGATCCTCTCGGGGATTAAGGGTCCACTATTACTGGTATCGACGCAATGCTAGATAATACAAAAAAAAATAATTAAGTTTTAATTCCATATGCGGTAGTGGTTATTTTGTCTTGATTTTTTTATATGACAATATATTGAGTAAGTTCTTGTATAGTGGGTTTTGCTAGACTTAATCAAAATTAAAGGTGGTGACATTAAAAAAAATATATTTCTCCGTGTCTTTTAGGAAAATCTATATTCAACAGATCATGTGGATATTTTAAATATGAAAAGAATCGATTGTAAACCCAAATACAAAGATTATACGAGACGGATTGGTAAAATGGTATCACATGAAAAATTCAATTCATGATTGAACAATTAGAGCATAACAATACATTTGAAAGCGATATTATCAGATTATTACATGGCATTTTTCATATCGCATGTATTATCAGCCCTAGGTTCAATATCAGCCCAAGAGCCGCATGGCTCGAGGGCTGATATTGACCGAGGGCTGATAATACATGAGATATGAAAAATGCCATGTTATGATCTTTTTATCATATGCTTCAACAATGGAGAACAATAACAGATTCATATATTGATCCTTTTACGTGGTTCCAAAATAGAAGTTCAAAGATTAAAAAGTTCACGGACGTCGGACCCCAGATTTAGTACATTCAATATGAAATCTTTCTATCATATGTCTCAATAAAGAGGAAAAATATTTTAATATGGACGAATCGATAAAAAAAAATAATTCAACAATATACATAATGAACACTGTTTGGAAAAGTCAACTTTTTTAAAGTAACTTTCTAAATTATATTTGAAACTTTTAATAAGTATAGATTATAACATGCCCTTTTCCATATTGGCCCGGGTATCATCCCGAGACTCCCATATCGGCCTCGAGGCTTTAGCCGAGGGCCGATATGGGTCGAGGGATGATACCCGGGCCAATATGGAAAAGACATGTTATAATCTTTTTATCACATATTTAAGTTCTGCAGAAAAGAGAAAAAAACGTAAATTATATCAATTTTATGATACATAAAAGGTAAAATATTAAGCAAATTATCACAAACGTGTTTTTAAGGATGCAATGACGTCACATCATTAGGAACAGGGCACAATATGGATATGTCTTTTTTGCCCCGGGCAATTTTGAGGTTATTGCATATGCAAAACCTAATGTATTCATAACAAATATGTGATAAATGCATTTATTTAAAATAATAATTGTTTTTTTTTTTTTTTTTTATTATTATTTTACACAATAATATACTTTCCAGTATCCAAATAATTGTTTTGTACATTACTTTGTAATGTTTTTCACTGAAAACATAGCACTGAGGTGTAATATCCGGAATTGACCGAGTATCACCGGAATGCCATGTGATAACGTTACGGAAGGGCAAGTGATAACAATCGAAGCATGTGATACACTTTTCATATCAGCCCGCTAAGCACCAATTTGAAAAATATGGAGTTTGCGTTAATTTAATGTTATTATCATACAGTTAAAATTATATGTTATTTAGTGAAAGTATATGATAAGTGTTAATATCGCATACCACGTATCTTAAATTTATGACAAATGACGGATTTAATTTCAGGAACGGAAAAATCATATGAATGGAAAACGATAAGGTCTATAATTTCCACTTAACCTTACTTATAATATTTTAACAAATATGTTTAAAATGTTGATAGTAATAGTATTTTGTTAAACTAAAGAAATACACAACATACGTTTATCGAATTTGGTGTGAAATTTGAAAAGCTAGACTAAGATTTCTTCGCAAAAATTATTTACCTTGAAAAAATATGGTATCGAACAAAGCTGTCTTTTATATTTTCTTTTCAATTTCTCTGTAGAAATTAACGTGCAACAAAATATAAACATTCAACTACTTCAATACTTAGCTAAAATGAACCACAAATAAGGTATAGTATTTCAACTATGAAGATCATGAGTTGATCAGATAAAAAAAAATAACGAATGTAGTCAAAAGTTAAATAAAATAAAAGACTTCAAATAACAAAACATCGTTGGAATGCCATATGAAAGTCATCCTTGACAGGAAACCAACTCTAATTTAAAGCTTTCATAACTTTATACGTTTAGTGGATTCTTCTTCCTCCGGTAAAGTACAGTCCTTCCAGGGGAATAGTTAAGTACCGTTGACTATTTACATACTCGATGCGAGGAAAACATAGAAAGCGCGCAGTGCCTATATGTACTGCTCTCCAACACAATCTGGCTAAAACGACGTCATTATCTGTCGTATCTGGATTCCCTGCACACCTTGTTTCAATAAGTCAATGGCTGTGCAGGTTACTATGGACGCAGGTAGTCCATTCCAGATTCTGATCATGTCAGGAAACAATGAAAGCCTATAAAAATCAGTCCTGTCAAATGGTACCAGGAATCTGCTATGATATCCCCGAGAGATGGACGTCAGTGTCACAAGATGATGCAATGATGGAATTTTGGTTGATGGAATGCATTGATTTGGTTAGCCTTCTTTATGGTGTTGCTCATGTATTGGTTCCAGTTGGGGTTTTGTGTATAGTGATCCCAGAATTTTGTCTTCGTCCACATGCTCATGTATTTTATAATTCGCTGATATGTTTTTTTCTTAAAGTGGTAACCCTATGCATCTGGGGACGGAATTTCAATCGCTAGACTGCTACTCACTGTTGTAATCCGCCAAAATTTGTTTTTAAAGCTCGTCAGTATCGTATATGTTTTAATTAGATGGTAAAATACACAATCATCTTCAAATAGCCTGATGCTAAATCGCCACTTTCTAAAAAAAATCGCCCCACTCTTGTTTTCCAACTCCTCCCATTGAACCATCAGTCTGATAACTGACTTATTTACGAAAATGGTTAAAACCTCACTGAATAAAGGTCTGTCAACTCGCCCCACTCATGAAAATATCTTGGTTCCTTTAAGTATGTTAAATTACTAATAGTTGGTATCCAGTCGTCCTGGTGGAGGGGTATGTGTCGTGGGTTGATATGCTAAAGGTCTTGAGTTCGAATCCCAGTATAGATACTGGATTTTTTCTACATAAATTTTGATAGATAGTCTTTTCCGTATAAATAAATCTAAGTTTTATAGTGGATTTGACATTCCCAACAAAATGTTACAGAACAAAGAAACTCAAGATGGGGTGCTATGGCAGGGGTGATCCGGCTCAGATCATCCCCGGTAGAATAAAGGAGCTGGGATGTAATCCCATGACTGACGTAAATGTACCTAGCGGGCACGTTGATTCTTCGATCGGCAATGAAATGCGAAGTGCTCGTGTGTTAGATCCATTAAATAACAATGATGTAACGGTAATTGTCAAGAATTTTCCTTTTAACGAGGATGCAAACTTATTGGTAAAGTAACAGAAATAATGTCATGTTTTGGTGGAAATATTTCTTCAAATGTAAAAGTGGCAGCAACCTTTCGCTTAAACGCAAGATTTCATAATAAACCGGGGCTAGTTAAAGTAAGTTTCCAAAATCCTGAACAAAAAATGGGACACTTCGTAATAAGCACAAACTGAAAAATAGTGATAATCACAGTCGAGTGTTCATACAGGGAGCAAAAACATACATAGAAAGACTATTAGAAACAAATGCTAGAACAATTTTACGTGAACTTCCACAAGGAAAATCTTACAGTAAATCAAGAAAAAGCCGAATCTTAAAGAAAACCACAGAAAATGAACAAATCGTTGACAATGCAGAAATGGAAACACAACAGGAATCCGCTTAGGACACATCCCGGCTCAAAGGAAATGTAAGTTAAGGACATTTGAATGTTTGCGGTTGGACCGAAAATAATGATTTACTACGGAAAGCAATTGTTGAAAACATTAATGTGGATATACTTCGCATATGTGAGACGCACTTGAAAGAAAATGATAAAATTGCAGTAGACGGTTATACATGGAAAGGACATAATAGAAATACAATCACATCAATGCGCCGAAAACGTCAGACGGAATTGGACTACCAATTAAACAATGGATACTTGAGAAATACAAATATGAAACAATAGATATGTGTAACGAAGGAATACTCTGTGCTAAATTTACGTCAACAAATACAGACAATAGCTTTCTTGTACTTTCTTGTGAACTACCATCAGAAAATTCCGTCTGGGGTCGGGACTCGCAGGTATTTTTCGCTCAAATTCTATTTAACATTTACGTACATTAAAGCTGTGATGCTATATTTGTTTGTGGTGACTTTAACTCGAGAATATGAAACTTGAACGACTTTACCGAATTTGATAATGTACCAACCCGTTTCTCCCTTGATGGCAGCACTTATCAACACGGAAAGGCCTTCTTGGAATTTTTAAATGAATTAAAAATGTGTGTATTATATGGTAGAATCGATGTTCAAAGAGATAATTTCACTTATATATCAGGAAGAGGAAAATCAGGGGTGGATTACATATGTGTTCCGCATGATGTTCTTGAACAATTAGTTTCCTTTGAAGTTATAACAACGTGCTCAATTGTTGAACAGTCAAATTTGTTTTCGTTGCTTTGAGAACGAAGTAAAGTTCCAGATCAGTCAGTGTTTATGGCAGAATTTAAAACTACATGTACGTACTCAACAAAATCACAAGTTCCAAAGGAGTGTGTCGAAAATAAACGTTAAAAACTAAAGTCAACTCCTAATGATTTATTTGCGTCGGATTTATCTAAAATTGCACTGCAATCAATTATAACGCGAATAGAAAGAACAAGGGAAACCTTGACGAAATGCATTTCGAACTTTGCGATGTCATAATCGATGAGATGAACAATAAAATTACACGTTTTAGTACAAGCAAAAATACCAGAAAACGCCTTAAAATGAATAAACCGTTTTGGAACGACGAACTTAGATTATTATTGAATGACATGTGTACCAAGGAAAATCAGTTTTTTTTAAATTCAAAGGAAAAGCTAGCGTTAAATCAAAACTACGACAAGATTTCGAATCCACTCAAACAATATTCGATCGTAAACTACGAAAATGTGAAAGACAACATCGACAATCGTTTTGTATTGATATCGAAATCAAAATAAATTCTGGGAAAGAATTAAAAGGCTAGGAACACGAACAAAAACAATTTGATTCCAATGGAAGTATAGAATGCTGAAGGTGAAATCTTGATTAATGAAACTAGTGTTCTTGATAAATGGAAATTCGACTTTTTGTATGATAATGATAAATCGGAAGAGGATATCAACAGTGAATTTTATAGGTATACATTATCTCATTAAACAGTTTTAGAGGATATAATATCGCATCCCTTATACAATGACTACGGAGAATTAAATGGTAACATAACACTTGAGGAAATAGAAACTGTAATCAAAAGTGCGAAAAATGGAAAATCAATAGGGATTAATCAAATACAGTACGAAGTTTTTAAATTTCCAAATGTCTTTCAAGTGATTCGCTCTCTCTTTCAAGTGATTTTTGACACCAATTGTATACCGTCAATCTTAAGAAAAGCAGTTATTTTTCCGATATTGAAGGATCAATTAACTGACCATCGTATCCGCTCAATTATCGAGGAATAAGATTTTTGTCTTTTATGTCTAAGCTGAAAAGTGCCTTTATAAATAACCGACTATCAACCTTTCTAGACGAAAATGAGGTTCTTGCTGAAGAGCAAAATGGATTCAGGAGACACCGTTCTTGCGAAGATTACGTCTTTTCTCTTAATAGTGTGATTCGGAACAACGCTAATGTAATTGCAATATTTGTGGACTTAAAGAAAGCTTTTGACTTTGTGGAACAAGATATGTTACTTTATAAGCTTTTACTAAACAATGTCGACGGCAAAATGTATAATTTTATCAACAGCATTTATTCCCATACAACAGCTAGTATTCGTGTCGATCAGAAGATGTCGGATTGGTTTGTTAGTAATTCTGGTGTTAAACAGGGAAACAATTGTTCGCCAACTTTGTTCTCAATATTCATTAATGACCTTATGTAAGAAGTGAACAATCTGACGGAATTTAGATTTAAGACATTTGAGAAGCTGTATAATTCTTGTGTGGTACCAGTATTAGACTATAACTCCTCAGTTTGGGGATACAAAGACTTCTTATGCATTGATAATATACAAAACAAAACAATTAGATATTTTCTTGGAGTACACAAATTTGCACCAAAACTAGCAATAGAGGGGGATATCGGATGGCTATATTCTAAAGAACGACTATGGCTCAACATGATAAGTTACTGGAATAGAATGTTGAAAATTGATAGTTCTAGGGTTTGAAAACGTATCTTTCAATGGGACTATATCATATGCTCAAACAACTGGACGACAGAATTAAAAGTTATAAGGACAGAAATTGGAGTTATGGAAACTTTTCAGAATATGAAGAGTTGTGATATGAATAACGCAAAATCAGCACTACTTGAACAGCATAGTCTTGATTGGTTTAAAAACTTAGATAAATATCCAAAACTGCGAACTTAAAAAACTTTCAAAAATAATTTCTCTTCTGAACAATACGTGAACCTTAACCTTAACAAACAACGCATCGAACGGTCGATGTTGGCTCAATTTAGATGCGGCATTCTACGTCTAAGAATTGAAACAGGACGGTTTAGTGGCGAACCTGAGGACAGTAGACTTTGTAAAATGTGTAGCAAAAATGAAATTAAAAGTAAAATGCATTTCCTTGTTAACTGTGATCTGTATAATGAACTTCGAATTGAACTTTACTCAACCATACCAGGCACAGAAACATTTTTATCACTGCCACACAGTGAACAATTAATACAATTTTTTAATTTATTTTCCAAAAAGAACAGCTGAATATATTTTACAAGCATTTACAAAATGCAGACAATTCATTTATGTAAATAATTTATCTAAAGGACTCTTATATGAAATGATTTTAAGATTTATATTTTTAAGTGACTTATAGATCCAAAAGGCCGGGTGTACAAACATTGTATTGACTAATATTATTATTATACTGTATATATATATACAATGTCACTATAATAAACTAATTCGTATTCGTATTCGTATTCCATCGAACTACAGATAAAGGGCTCAACAGATACACTTAAGTAGGCCTCACATATAAAAATTAACGATTAGGGTCGGTTGAAAACGAAACTTTACGACAAAAGAGATGAGTTCAGCTTTTATATTGTAAACTTTCCATTTCTATGTAGCAACGGACACCATATCGAGTTTGTTGACCATTGTAGAATATCCGTTTCGCAGATAATATTGGATATGTTCCTTATGTCGTAAATACAACCCGTTCCCATATCACGAATGTGACTTACCGAATTAGACTATTTACCGGGTTTGTAATAGTAGGAGAAACATGACGGGTCTTTAGTTTTCTTTCTTGTGTCTTGTGCACTATTATTTGTCTGTTTGTTTGTTTGGTTTTTTTTAGCCATGGCGTTGTCAGTTTATTTTCTATCTATGAAATTAAATGTCCCTCTAGTTTATTTCGCCTCTTTTATATGCTAGACGAGTGTTTAATCTTTGTGAATCATCTGCGGCACTCGAATCAAATTGATTGGAAGGCAACATCTATACAAAGATGTTCCCATTATTTATGAACCGTATATTTTACAGAAAATGAAACTTCACTGGTCAGCAGTTATGTCAGCCGATTCAGTGGTTTTCGGAAAATGAAACTTCACTGGTCAGCAGTTATGTCAGCCGATCCAGTGGTTTTAAATAAACATATCGTTATCACCGTTTTGCAATATGTTCAATATTCTAGCACTATAAATCATCAGAAGTTAAAACCTTAAATTGGTATTATTTTGTATTTATCATTACGTTAGTATGTTAAGTTATCAAGCCTCACCATTATACATGATTACTTTTTTTAAAGCTAAATGAAACTGATTTACACTAATGGTGCATAGAATTGAAGTTATTGTATCCTGAAGTTAATCAGTTTTTAAATTTTCTATAATTAAGGGTTTTTTTTTAAATTTTCTTCAATTATCGGTTTATTTCAACATGGTAGACATCAATAATGTATTATAGATGTTTAACATTTATAGATAACAGAAGTATGACATAGTATTTTTAATCAAATTCTACAACTGGTATTTGCTATCATTAGTTTCTTTACCAATGTTATTTGTACAATTTTGAAAACCGAAAAGCTGCTTTTGTAGTGTTCCATTCACCAAAAGAAACACAAGTACTAAAGCATTCGTGTGCCCCATCTAAAAGACCTACCATCTCATAGGCTATTCCAAGACAAAGGAAACAAGATGTCATTTGAACTCTTCCAACTAGATTATACCTGTAATAATCGTAAGTGTTCATTTCTAGACATCTTAATGACTCTATACACGACTTAAAGTCTCCTAAATGATAGTAAGACAAAAACTTTAAAAAATATGCCAAAATGATAATATCCAAAGCAAATGGTAAATGGTTCGACACTTCAATTTCCAGCTCATCTGGTATCAATCTAGATCCAGGTTAAAAAATTATGACGTAATTCGTTAAAAAATTCAAAATTAACATAGCCGGTATTTTATTAAATTCAGGCTTACGTGAGTTTTTTTAAACGGATGGCTCTGTCTTTTCTGCACGTGATAGAACATGTGATACTTGTTCTAAAACAATATGATACATCTTGTTGCGATAGAGTAAAGTTGCTTGAAAAATAATTTCTGTTTCAGGACAGGTATCTTTTTTAGATATGTTTACTAAACGCAACTGTTGTTGTTTAAAACGTTTATATTGTAGTTTATTATTGAAATAACTCGTCGTTGTGTCTCGCTGCACTTTTAAATTATTTGCTTTATTCCAAAGATACATAATAATCTTCAATGCAAGTGTTATCCCACTATACTGAGATATTTTGTTCATTATCACAAGACAGCTTTCGTTTTTCTCTAAATTATCTGCCATCAAGTTAATCATTCTCCGAATCATAATATGAATTTCTTCAGAATTATGTTGAAATTTATATAATGTATGAAAACCCCCATTAAATGTTCCAGAAACACAAAAGCATTGCAAACCGTGATGACGCACTTCTGTCAGAAGTTCGATCATTTTGATATGTTAATTTTTTTTAAATCTGCATTCAAAGAAATTGTTTTGGGTTATAAAATAGTGTACCAGGGTAGAATGCTGTACACAGTATAACAGTCGACATATACAAGCTCTGAAGCACAAAACTATATTTCCAGGTTTCCACACGTCTTGATCTGATTCCTCACACAACCAGAATAACAAAGTTTTCAGAAAATAAGAGCATAATAGGCCCTTTAACGACTTGCTTTTATTAATGACATCTTTAAGGAGTAGTTTCATCAGTCCATAGCACAATAATTGAGTATGATTGAATGAGTATATCAGTAACTTTTCAGCAACAGAAAACGATATTCTCCACTCTATTTCTTCATTAATCGACCCTGTACAACCTATCGGCACAAATAAAACGCCGAAACTCACAATTTTTAATACTAATTGAGGTGACGGCCAATCACTTTTTCGTGGTCTTGACATCCACGGCCGAGCTTGAGGAGGCCAGTCTTTACATCTTAAACAAGAAACAATATCAAATGTATCGTCTTCTGTGGTCAAACACGGTCCATGAATTTTTAAACGAATTCCAAGAAATGACATTCCCTGATGTTGAATAAGTTTAAACAGTTCACTAGAACAAAATATATCTTGGCCTCTAAATGCTAGACAAAAAGGAAAACGTGCATGTTTTGGCACACGAAGTAACGCATAACATGGTTTTGTTCTATCAGTATCCATTATCAATGTGTTGATTTTTTTCAGCAACATTTTTGGCATCGCTTTCACTCATACATACAACTGTGTGATTGAGTACACACATGATATCTATGTCACTTCCTATCATATCCAAACCCTCAACTGCACTTCCACTACTAACCTGCGTGTATAATTTGTACCATGTAAATGTGATATCCCACAAAGTGAAGAGATTACGCCTTAAACGTACCATTTCAACAGTACCAAACTTCTGACACACGTAATTGTAAGAATCCAAAAACGTATTGTTCCTTGTTGACATGCTGAATCCTTTAAATTCTGAAAAATTTCAAAAATATTTATCAATAGAAATGACTTCACAACTTCAGGAAGAAAAAAATAAAAAAAAGGGAGACCATAAAACGTTATTAATGAATCGATAGCCAATATCAACAAACGGAATTAATAGGAAATAACTGTCATACTCCTGACTTCTAGTTATTATGTACGGTAGAATAAGTGTGTCCAGGACTTTGTTTCCTTTGTAATCAAGTCCATGCCAATGAATTTAAAAGTTAAGGATACATTTTACTAGGAAATAATTATTAGAATTTTCCCTGGTAAACTACAAATTTGTTTCGAACAATTCTGAGAATGACTGACACATAATATATTTGAATAATAGAGAAACCTTTTATGAATTTCCTAGTTACGTTTTTTCTAGATATAAAAGCCGCTTTAAAATCCCAATTCTTATGACGTTTTCAAATTAATTAAAATTTATGATTCAATAGTATCATACTAAAAGACACACATTTTTTTTATTCATACATGATGAAAGTCTGTAATATTACTTTTCCTAGGAAAATAAGTCCAGTTTAATAATTAAAAAAACACCAGTCTTTTAATAGAATAATGATCATGAAATTTATGTACAACTGTTAAAAAAATATATAACTTCTTTCAATACACAGAATTTTTCCTAGTAAATTAAGGGCATGGACATGTAGTAGATAACTACTGACAGCAGACCAAAAATACTACCAGTAATAATTTCTGTAACCATGGACTGTTTATACAAGCAATTTGTGTAGGCCCGGACACATTCTACCAGGACTATTAAATCTCTTCGACATTTTCAGAAGAAGATTGTTGAACAACCTGGTTTATTTATAACCATCAAAGTCTCCTTTTTGTAAGACAATTCTTTTTGGTTCCGTTATATTAACAAAATTGGCTGAGCAATCCAAAAATACATACAATGTTATTCGTTCAGGAAAACCGAAATCGGGATCCACAATATGTTTAATTAACAACTGTTAGAAATGTTGTTATAATTACTCCTAGCTTTGATATGGTTTAAATTGTCATGGGTAAATTTTGTGGCGCACTATCATTCTTTGCTTATAGTTTTAATGATAATTTTGGCATGATATACTTGATTATTTTATGCGGACTATGGATAGCACAGCTGTTACTTGTGAACTATTGCTGATTGGATCACTCTTCAGTACCGCAGCTATGATACTAGTACAGGTGTTAAGCCAAAGATAGGATTTTGAAGGTAAATATAACATGACTGTTCATAGACCTCATTGCGGACGCCCAATCCTACCCATACCTTGTAACAGCACAACATATGAACACATTATAAAATTCAGATGAAAAGAACCGAACTCATCAGATCGATCTAAAGTAAGTAAAGAAACACAGAACGAATTGTACAGGGTATTTATAGAACCCCAAACACATTAAACACTGAAAGAATAGTTAAGAGTACTCGCAGTCACTGAAACCTTGTTCAAAGCCAATAACAACTAATAATAAAAACATTGTTTATGAAACTACAACATTGTTCCCTTTACAAGTTCTGCGCCCATTTAATGGTGTTTAATACATTGTAAGTGACATCTGCTAATCTTCGGGGAATCCGACACTTTCAGCGTATGGTAAATTCTTATTGGATATTATACTTATCTCGATACATTGATTTCAAGAATAAATCCATATTCTGAAACAATAAAAAAAAATTCGATACATGCTTCAATGCTCTTTTATCCATTCTCATTTTTAAGCTCACCTGGCCCGAAGGGCCAAGTGAGCTTTTCCCATCACCTTGCGTCCGGCGTCCGGCGTCCGGCGTCCGTCGTCGTTGTTGTTAACTATTACAAAAATCTTCTCCTCTGAAACTGCTGGGCCAAATTTAACCAAACTTGTCCACAATCATCATTGGGGTATCTAGTTTAAAAAATGTGTCCGGTGACCCGGCCAACCTACCAAGATGGCCGCCATGGCTAAAAATAGAACATAGGGGTAAAATGCAGTTTTTGGCTTATAACTCAAAAACCAAAGCATTTAGAGCAAATCTGACATGGATAGAATTGTCAAAAAGGTCAAGATCTATCTGTCCTGAAATTATCAGATGAATTGGACAACCCGTTGTTGGGTTGCTACCCCTGAATTGGTAATTTTAAGGAAATTTTGCTGTTTTTTGCTATTATCTTGAATATTATTATAGATAGAGATAAACTGTCAACAGCAATAATGTTCAACAAAGTAAGATTTACAAATAAGTCAACATGACCGAAATGGTCAGATGACTCCTTTAGGAGTTATTGCCCTTTATAGACAATTTTTAACCATTTTTCGTAAATCTTAGTAATTTTTTACAAAAATCTTCTCCTCTGAAACTACTGGGCCAAATTTAACCAAACTTAGCCATAATCATCATTGGGGTATCTAGTTTAAAAATATGTCCGGTAACTCGGCCAACAAACCAAGATGGCCGCCATGGCTTAAAATAGAACATGGGGGTAAAATGCAGTTTTTGGCTTATAAATCAAAAACCAAAGCATTAAGAGCAAATCTGACAGGAAGTAAAATTGTTGATCAGGTCACGATCTATCTGCCCTGGAATTTTCAGATGAATCGGATAATCGGCTGTTAGGTTGCTGCCCCTGAATTGGTAATTTTGAGGAAATTTTGCTGTTTTTTTGTTATTATCTTGAATATTATCATAGATAGAGATAAACTGTCAACAGCAATAATGTACAGCAAAGTAAGAACTAAAAATAAGTCAGTATAACCAAAATAGTCAATTGACTCCCTAAGGAGTTATTGCCCTTCATAGTCAATTTTTAACAATTTTCTTAAAATTTGAAGATTTTCAATAACATTTTCCACAGAAAGTACTGTTATAGATAGAGATAATTGTAAGCAGGCAGAATGTTTAGTAAAGTAAGATCTACAAACACATCACCATCACCAAAACACAATTTTGTCATGAATCCATCTGTGTCCATTGTTTAATATTCACAAAGACCAAGGTGAACGACACAGGCTCTTTAGAGCCTCTAGTTTCTTTCTATCTTCTATCATTTTATTCAAATGTGGTCTCTTTAAAAGCAATGTTTATTCTAATATATTAATAAGATTAAGTTAAGATCTAAACATAGATGAAAAACATACCAACCTCTTTCTGTTTGTTACATTATGAATTATATGGACATTCTTCTTCTGAGTTTCTATAAGTCTGAAGAAAAAACATCTTGCAGTTATTTAAATAACAAAACTATCAAAGGAAACGAAACCTTTTTTACCCAAACAATGTCCGAAACATTATTCATAAAGAAACCGAACTGTGCAAACCTTAACAGTTTCCGTATATAAGTCTTTAAGAATCAATTGCGGAAACCATTCTGTAACTTTAAAGGGGCACTAGCTACGAGATATAAAAAATCTAAAGTATGATTGTTTTTGTTCAATCATTAATGAAAGTGAAAAATGGTTCAATTTTGTCAAATTAAGCTAATAAAAATTGATACTGAATTATTCACTTGCAATTGAATAACTCGACCTCATTAAACCTGTATTCATGTGAACTTTAATTAAACCCCGTAGAAAGAGATAGAATAACGCATGCATTGTCCGTGTACGGTTACTTTAAAAAGGAAAAGAATGTCAACATTGAAAATGAAACAAAGGTAAATAATTTGATTGACTGATTCGATCCACAAAAAATAATTCTTATTTAGGAAAAAACGACGATAAACATAAATTTTTAATCTATATTACAAAATTTAGAAGACCTTTAAAAAATCCAACTGCACGAGTGCTTAATCTATTTATATCTATGTTTATGTTTACATCGCTTATATGGTCATAGTAGGTCAACTCGAAATTTAATTAGATTGCGTCATTGCTAAAATTCACACGAAAAGAAGCTAAATCTTAATGAGACCATGGCCTGTAAATTGTTTATTTTATACTTTTCATAGTTTGGAAAAATGTTTTACATTGTTATAAATAAAATATGAGAATTTGAGTCGAATTGATGAACATGAATTTGGCAGCTAGTGCCCCTTTAATAAGTACGTATGAACATATTTTAAGTGCGTAAAATAGGGTTATACAGGCATCTAAATTTTCATTTCACCAATTATATATAAGTGTTACTCTGGGATTTGAGGAAACTATCAACTTAAACTCAATAAATTTTGTTTTAAAACTTCCGCACTCAAAGAACTACACTAATTTGTACCTTTCATGTTTATTTTAAAGAGTAACTCCCTTTTGTCTAAAATTTGGTATATTATTCTGTATAACCCACTGAAGTTTTGATTTCTTGGTAATTTAAAAGGGTAACATATTGTTCCCATTTCTGTTTAAGGTCTAAAATTGAGAATGGAAAAAACAACCCGACCATAGAGCAGACAACAGGCGAAGGCCACCAATAGGTATTCAATGTAGCGAGAATCTCCCGCATTAAAATAAAATGCTATACAGATCTTTGAACATGTTGGGATTGTTTTTAGATATTTTTATAACAGGTGGCAACACTGGACCGTTTTCTCTCACTTAATCAGTCGTACATATACATTAGTCTATTAAATATTTAAATGCAGATATAAAACCTTAATAAGAAAGGAAATTATTTGTGAAGCACTTTTTCAGTCTAATCTTTATCAAACTGATTAATAACCATTCTTCATTTCAGAATTCTACCATATAATGCATGTCTAAATTGTTTTGAAGATAAATCCCAATATCCAATACAATCCTATTTCAAAAAACGAATGTTTCAGCTTTTCATAAAATCCAACCACATGCATGGTATTTTGTAATTGCTATTTTCCAGGTCTGTTTGATTTAATGTCATAGATTTCAAAAATGTTTATCAGAGATTTGCCTGATATGAATGATATGATGTCTTATGAACCGAATAGGTAAAAGAAAAGTTTAAAATTTAATGTTGGATCTTTGTTTCACTTGTCATTATGGTTAAACAAAAGAGGGACGAAAGATACCAAAGGGACAGTCAAACTCATAAATATAAAAAAAAAAACTGACAACGCTATGGCTAAAAATGAAAAAGACAAAGAGACAAACAATAGTACACATGACACAACATAGAAAACTAAAGAATAAACACGAAAACTAGGGGTGATCTCATGTGCTCCGGAAGGGCAAGCAGATCCTGCTCCACATGTGGCACCCGTCGTGTTACTTATGTGATAACAAATCCGGTAAATAGTCTAATTCGGTAGGTCACATTCATGAAAGGGAAGGGGATTGTAGTTACGACGTAAGAAACATATCCGATATCATTTGTGAAACGGTTATTCCATAACGGTCAACCATCTCGTGATGGCGTCCGTAAAATTTACGGAGGGATGATTTCAACTTCACCATTTGGAACTCTTGGTTTAATAGCTTCCGTGTGAGCAGCAACCCTCTATCAAGAAAATCATGATAGGAAATACAAGCACGGGAATATCGTATCAGTTGGGAGATATAAAAGTGTGATAGTCATTTTATTTCCTTAAAAAAAGTCATGGGATGTTGATTAAGAGAAGTTCTAAATACAATTCTGACCTTATATCTGTATCAATTGAAAACAGTATTTCAGTATTTGAATAATTGCAGTTTTTATGATGTGATATTGTAAGAATGAGTAATGTATTCTTTTTATGTTTTTCCTATATTGTATTCCATTCAAAATCTCAAAAATTGAAGTAAACAATAAGAGACTTAGCTCGGATCTGTGTAACAGATTGAATTGGTTGTTATCATGGTCAATAATTGACAATACTTTGATAGCGTACATAATCAGTTATTTCATACAGGTTCAACTAGGATCTTTTACTTTTTACACCTTAGATACAACTAGGATCTTTTACTTTTTACACCTTGGATACATCTTAACACTAAGTCATGGAAAGTTATGCATTTCATAATTTCATAATATTTATTAGAGATTGCAAATATTGATTCAAATTGTTTGATAGTAGATGAATCAAGTTTCAATTTGCTTTCGAATAATGACAGCTCTGTTTTTTTTTTATCCATACAGCTTCCGTTAAGATGATAACCACTCTTGAATATTAAGTACATATACTTTTAACAAGTTTACAAACAATCGAAACCTCCGGGTATTTAACCATTTAACAAATGATTATTTCACGGATGTATAACACGTAATTAATTTGTATCTAACTTTCAACAGACACTCTAATGAGAAAAGTAAGTAACTATCTAAGTTTATCATGTTTATTCGTGAATGTGTTTTTAGTTGGGAATAGAGCACGTTTATCGGATGACTATGTTACCCATTTATATACTTTTCTTCTTGTTTTCCTCTCCCGTTTGGTGGAGGAAAATTTGTTACCGTCTAATTCATTATTTGGTTCGTCTTGCTTACTCTTTAGTTGTCTATGTTGTATTTTGTTAACTGTTGTTTATAGAAATAGGAAGATGTGGTGTGAGTGCCAATGAGACAACTCTCCATCCAAATAACCATTTAAAAAAGTGAACCATTATTTGTTTTTCGTTTCTTGTCATGACATTGACAGTTTGTTTTCGAATTCTGAGTTCTGACTATTTCTTTGATATCTTCCGCCTCTATGTAACTGGTTTAAACGTAGAATAAAATACCGATGTGAATATGCACTAGAAAACCATTTCAAACCTTGAAATTTTTGTGAAAGAAGACTTCAATAAAAAACAAACGGCTAAACTTAATTTTCTTGCACTCGTAATTTTGGTAAAAAGTAAAATCACCAACAATACTGAAATCCGAAGTTAATCAAAACGAAAAGTCCCTAATCAAATGGCAAAGTCAAAAGATAAAACACATCAAACGGTAATTTAGCACCTCCGATTATTCCGATCATTATTTTTACATACAGTTAAGTTGACTGCTTTTCAGAAGACAAACGAAATAAATAATTTAGCGGCGCATTTTAAGTACAAATTTCAATAGCCAAATTTAAACAAATTAATTTGCGTCATCAACAATATTGTACCATCGTTGAAATGTGTTAATCAAATATGCTCAGGCTGCAATCTTTTTAAAGCAAAGTCAGAATATTATCTTTTTGGTTAAGCATACTGTATGTCAGAGAACTTTATTGTGCTTATCAACATTTTTTTTTAATTTTCTTACAATACTAGAACTCGGCATGATAACAATTTCTTTATTATGATCAGGCTGACTTCATACAGGAACATCTTAGAAAGATAAGAAGTTAGCAATATCCTTTAACTCTAATTTCCGCTATATAGATGACGTTCTTTCACTAAATAATTCAAAATTTGGTGACTATTTTGAACGCATCTATTCCATCAAACTAGAGATAAAGGATACAACAGATACAGTTAAGTCAGCCTCATATCTTGACTTACATCTAGAAATTGACAGTCGGGTCGGTTGAAAACATAACTTTACGACAAAGAGATGATTTCAGCTTTTCAATTCAATTTTAGCTAGGCGTTGTCAGTTTATTTTCGATTTATGAGTTTGACTGTCCCTCTGGTATCTTTCGTCCCTCTTTTATAAGGATTAAAAGAATCCGGACTGGAGTTCTTATCCCCATATCAATTGACCAGATGAATTACCATATTTTGGTGTTATTTTGAAATCATGAAAAGTAAAATAACGAATGGAAAACTTGGTACAGAAATTTCCTTATGCAGAAAACGGTGGATTAAACCAAAACCTGGATTTATAGTAGGTAAGACTCACTCTTGTATTACAGTCGAATAGAATTCCATTATATTGATAACAATGTGTGATCAAAGCAAACAGACATGATACGTAAAAAGTCAAAATTGGGGTACAACCGTCTTCACTGTACAAAAATAGATAACTGTTCCAACGAAGAAACAAAATTTGACACATTTATACAAGCTATAGATAGTTTATAATCTTCTAATACATCTTAAAAGTAAATAGATTACTCACGGCTGGTGATCTACACACGCAGAACATTTGGTTCTGCAATGAAAACCGTGAAAATTGCGATTTAGAAATGTATATACCTTTCGAAGCGGTGACAATTGCTCCACTCAAGCACAACCGGAAAATCCTCTCACGGTTTTCATTGCAGAACCAAATGTTCTGCGTGTGTAGATTACCAGCCGTGTTACTACAAGTTTAACATAAAGCGTGATTGAAACTTTACAAAAATTTTCAAATCTCATCTTTTATACAATGCTAATAAAGCAAAAACCAAAAACGTTTAAATTTCTTTTCTTTTGCTTGGTATACAATGAAATACATTTCCTTTTTATCGTACGTAGCAGAAAATCTTAAAGAAACTAGTGTTCTAGTGATCTTAATATCTTGATATTAATTTGTAATGGAAACTAAACCATACTTACCTTATATATTTCCTGGTTTTAAGAAACTAAACTTAATCCCGAAAAATTCTTGATAGTGTTTTGGCATTATTTATGGCAAATGCATAACATTGCATTTGCATGATTAAGATATTTTTTCTACTAGGGATTGCATGTGTGGGTAAAAAAAAAAACTAATGTGTGTGACCGTCTTTCTTCCTGGTTCATCTTCGTCAAAAAGTTCAAAACCGAAGTCACGGTCTCGTGGACAGTTCAAAACCTTATGAACAGTATAGAAAGATCTAAATCAAAGTTCAATTTTGCATCAACATCTCCGACGTATGATTCAATGTTACTATTCGTGAAAAGTGAGAACAGTATTAACAGAAATTATTGAAAAGTATATAATGAACTATGACCCAGGGCTAACTAAACCAAACAAAAGAACACACGGACTCATATTTCCCTGACGACATTCTTGAGTGAAATATATTTGTACAATTTTTTTCAAAATACATATCATTTTCTTCTTCAATTTTTTTGTTGTTCATACCTATCACTTCCTTAAAAATTCAAAATACTTTTGATAAAAATAAAGAAAATCTTCGTTTCTCTAATAACATACTTTTGAGAACACATTACTACCTGCATGTGACCTTAATCCGAATGATATCAAGAAATAGATATGTATTTTTTTAATAACAATCCCAGAGATTCAGCTACTATTTTTTGTTTATTTTACCTTTATGGATTAATCTATTTTCGATTGGCTGCACCAATATAAAGCTAATCCTTCAATGTTTTCATACCTATCTATACGTTTTCTTTCAACAAAAGGATACTTTCGAATAGGTAGTTTATTTTGTGTTACATTAGAATTAATCTGCTCTCTGTAGGTGTCGTCTGAAACATTTCCAGATTACCCCCCCTTACTTTATCACTGTGAGCAGTATGCTGAAGTTTCTTCGGAGGTAGACTTGTTCAACTAATTGTCGGCAATCCTATGGGAGTGAATTGTGCGCCTCTCCTTGTCGACCTCTTCTTATTTTCATATGAAATGGAGTTTCTTCAGACACTTGTCAAAAACAAGAAGATCAAATAGGGGAGGTTATTTAACTTAACATTCAGATATACTGATGATGTTCTTTCCATTAAAAATCCGAACATTTTTGCTTTGGTTCAATTAATATACCCCCCTGAACTAGAAATTAAAGAAACAACAGATACGGCTTCCTCGGACTAATTTTTAGACTTTTGTCTCATATTTGACAAACACAGTCATCTCAGTATGACACACGAATCGATTATATTTTGAAATTATCAATTTTCCCCACCATTGAAGAAATATACCAACTTTACCTGTATATGGGATATACATTTTCCCCAACTTATTCCGTATTCAAGAGCTTGCAGCTCCTATTCAGACTTTGTAAAACATCACAAGTGTCTGAGTAGAAAGTGGATCAACCAGGAGTAGGTCAAAGAACGTCTCGTCCTTTTTCTAGAACAAGTTCATTGGAAGGTGCAAGGACCTTGTTGATAATTATTCCGTATCAACTTCAAAAATAATACACGATGATGTTTAGATTCTGTGTACTGACTTTAATTATCGTCTAAGTGATTAAGATTATGATACAATGTTGACTGTTGTACCCCTATTTTTCGACATGTTCACCTATTATGTCTGTTTGTTTTTGTTCACACATTGTTGTCAATATAATGAAATTTGATGCGACTGTCATACATGTGAGAGGTTAAGCTAGCTACAAATTCAGGTTTAATCTACCATTTTCTACATAAGAAAATACATGTAACAAGTCCGTAGTATGACAGTTGTTGTCCCTTCGTTTGATGTGATTGAGCTTTTGATTTTGCCATTTGATTAGGGACTTTTCGTTTCGAATTTTCCTCGGAGTTCAGTATTTTTGTGATTTTACTTTTTTCCATTTGTTCCCTCTAAATGCTTTACTCTAGGGCATTAAACATATTATTGAGTTAACAGTTTTAGTTTTAGAAGGATAAATATACTTTCTCCTGTTTGTTGCATAATAACAGAGATTCTGTTTTATTTCTTCATAGATACCTAAAAGTGGTAACGAAACTGAAATTATTGATTTGACAATAAATCAAAAGGAAATAAAACCTTATTTAACCCAAACAGTTTCCTAGGACACAATTATTCATAAAGAAACCAAACTGTATCATCTTTTCAATTTCCGTCTAACGTTTCAGAATTAATTAGTCACATAATGCTATCATATAACTTAATTAATTATGAATATATAATGAGTGCTTATGATAGACAATGAAATGATTATGAAAACTTTTGAGGACAAGGTACGATACGGCCTGTTTTTGGCCCCCCTATTTTCTCATTTCTCAAATTCTGTTTTGGAAAGCTACTTATTATGTTAAAACATTCCCTGATGTTTGAAGTTTGTTTGGATGAACTTCAAAACCACTTATTTTCGCAACTGGGTGAGGTGAGGGGGTTAACTTTTTGTTATTATTAAAATATTGTAATTATTATTCAGTTTGCAGGTGATTTTACAACAAATTGTTATTTTTTTAGTGCCTGCGCCAACGTGACCCAAGAATTTTTTTATTCCAATGTCATTAGTACTGTTTTGCTGTCTGAATCGCCATAATTTTTCCGGTTCACGTAAGCGCACGCTATCAAATTTTAATAAACAATGGCCAAAAATCGTTATTTTCTCTTCTTTTGGCCTTTTTGATGCTGGATTATCCCCTAACTTAACCCATTTTCTGAAATTAATAGTTTTGGAGTTCATTCAAATAAACTTCAAACCTAAAGGAATATGTTAACGTGATAAGTAGCTTTTAGAAAATGAGAAAATAGGGGGGGGGGCAAAAACGGACCTTATCGTACCTTGTCCTTTTCATATCATATCAAATTCATCAAAGATATATGTAATACAATTATCGGACTGTGAAATAATTATTAACTTGACTTGAAAGGGCTATATAATTTAAATGAGTGGAATTAACTCTGAAATATATTGAGTTAAACTAGTGTTTTTGAAACTAATTTTTTAACGAAACATAAGCATGTTTTTCTCCATCAAAGAAATGAACATTTAGAAGGTCGGATAATTAGGTCTTTCCACAAAGACCTTTTGTTTTTCTTCTGATTATTTTTTGATTTTTTTCTGCCGTCTGAGATGCTTTTTTGTCTTACAACATATCGAATGGATTTTTTGGCCAATGATGTTGTACAGTAATGGGGGTTTCAAAACTCAGCCTGGGTGACCGAACATTTATTCTTCTAGGAGTTATCTCCCCGTGTCCCCTTTTTCTTGTTATCGCTATATCTCTAAAACAGTAGAAGATTTTAGCAAACTGTTTTCACCAAATTGTTCGTCTACTCTTGAGAATGATTTGGTTTATTTGACTTGAGTGATCGAAAGACATCTTATGGAAGTTATTTCCCTTTGAAAATTTAAGATAGGCGATTTGTTGGATAAATTCATACGTTATAAGTCGTAGAGGCCTACAGTCTTTTGATATGAAGTCCTTGGTTCATTTGAAGGAAATTGAGGTCAAGGTCAAAGGTCAAGGTCATGTTCTAAATTTTGAATTTTGCCTGTTATCGTTATTCCACAGAAACTGTGACAGTAAATGATATGATGTGTTTGCCAAATAACTGTTTACAATAAGGCGCAACTTCAACATATTTTAGTCAAAGTGTTTTGGTTAACCCTTATAGGAGTTTTCTCCCCTTATGTATTTCAAATCAGTATTTCTTCACAACCATACAAGTGATTGACCTCCAGTCTTCCGTTTTGAGTTCATTGACCTATGACCGTGAAATTGAGATCAAGGTCGAAGGTCAAGGTCATAATATATATTTTGAATTTTGCTTGTTATCGTTATTCAAAAGAAACTGTTACTACAGTTAATGATATGATTTGTTTGCCAAATTACTGTTTACAAAAAGGCGCAACTTCAACCTATTTCAGTCAAAGTGTTTTGGTTAACCCTTAAACGAGTTTTCTCCCCTTATGTATTAAAAATCAGTATTTCTCCACAACCACACAAATGATTGACCTGGGGTCTTTTCATTTGAGATCACTGACCTATGACCTTGAAATTGAGGTCAAGGTCAATGTCAATTTGACGTTCTAGATTTTGACCTTTGCTAAAAATTAATTTCTGTTCATAATAAAACAATTAAGTCTTCTGCATATACCTATTATTCTTATTTTTTTATATCAATTTGAAGAACCAACTTACATCAACAAGGAGTGACATTTCTAACATCGTTTTTTAAATTTTATTCTTATTATCGAGGTGGAAAGACCGTCAATTGTTCTCTGAAAAATTGGTTTTTAATTATCATTATGTTATAATTATTTGTAATATAAATTACATATCTATGTAGCTTTGACAAACTTCTGAACTGTAAGAATAATGAAAATATGATTAGGAAAATGTAATAGCTTGTTAAAGCTTATTAGAGAAACCAGGCCTATAATTTGCTAATCCAGACGATCAACACAGTGAAAACGTTTATCAGCTATTCAAAAAAGTTTTTAACACAAAAACATTCGTAAGGTTCCGCGGAACCCAGTGTCTCGCCTATTTTTGCTGAAAATCGCAGGCTCAATAAAAATGAGGAAAAAAATATATAAAATATTCCTTTTGATGCTATCTTTTGATTTGTAGAAGCTTCTGTCCAAGTGTGGTAAAAATCCAGGATAGTTTATGAATCTAATAAATGTTAAAAAAGACTGTATGTAATGTTAACTGGAAGAAAAACTAAGAGTATTTAAAATGTATAATTAAAATACAGATACTACACAGGTACAAAATATTAACAACATTTCCTTCTAAATACTAGCTTTTGATCATAAACAAGCTTGTCTAAGTTTGGTACAAATTAAAAATAGTATAAGAAAGTTATTAAATTTTTTTTTAATTTAAAAAATTTAACCACAGAGTGAATGTTGTTTCCTGGCGGAAAATCTAAGTCCATTTAAAAGTAAAATACGGAAAAAAAGGATTTATTTTTTTACAAAATTTACTTCTGTATACTATCTTTTGATCATAAACAAGCTTCTGTCCAAGTTTGGTACAAACCCAGGATAGTTTAAGTAAGTTATTAAAATTTAAAAAATTTAACCACAGAGTGAATGTAATGTTTCCCCGAAGAAAAACTAAGTCCATTTATAAGTAAAATACGGAATAAATGGAATTTTATTTTTACAAAATTTACTTCTGGATACTATCTTATGATCATAAACAAGCTTCTGTCCATGTTTGGTAGTAATCCAGTACAGTTTAAGAAAGTTATTAAAATTTCAAAAACTTTAACCACAGAGTGAATATTTGTGGACGCCGCCGACGACGACGACACCGACGACGACGGAATGTAGTCTCGCTTAGTCTCGCTTATTCGACAAAAGTCGAAGGCTCGAAAAAAAAACTGTCATTATTACTTCAAATAAGCAGTCACTGCAGTGTGGATATTTCTATATTTGTTTTGTTGAATGTAAAGCATTTTTATGTGAAATTAAAATTTTACAAAGGTAACACATCCTTTATTTTTTTTTATATTGTAATAGCAGTTTGAAAATTAAACAAGATACATATCTCGAATTTAAAATTGATATTCTTATCAGACCTTCCAAATTTCAAAATTATGTTTGTTAAAGCTACATGCATAAGCAATTTAAATCAAAATACATTTTTGGACACAAATTAAAAAAAATCGAAAAAGAAGAATCTGTATTTCTCCCTGTAACTAATGAGAAAATATAATTTATATCATTTTGAAGAAATACACATTTCTCTGAAGGGAAAATTGCAAGTGTCCAATACAGGGGATAGTTTTATTTGTGTTTTGTTTTAGTGAAAATATTGTATTCAATTTAAAATCACACTGGTATTCGATACAATTCATGTCATAACGCGGCATTTAAGATTTAGTGTAAAGTAAAGATTGGTCAGCTCGGAGTCAGAATTGCGGTTGGGCATTCAGAAGCCATCCATTATCATCATCGGGTCATAACAACATTTACAGTGTCAATTTTTTTTAACTATCATCATGAGGTTTACTGTCAATGCATGTTTGAATATAATGATAGTATAGCATATTCAATTAGTCTAATATAACTGTGTATATTAGAATTACTAACACTTGTTGGGTACAATTTTATTCGTATGAATCAAACGAATGATACTACATGGAACGGCCGTGTCTCATCTGCATGCATTAAACTCCATCTAATTCGATGGCCATATACAGTAGTATGCTTCAAACCCATAGACATGAAACAAGAATAATGCCAAATAGATTATAACAGAATTGTGGGGGAAATGCCATTTGTAAACTGAGGATAAACTAAATCAACAATTCGTAACACCGAACGTACAAATTAAATCTGAAATCAATATAATAGTGCGTTAAATTCTTAACGTACCTCCACAAAAACAAACCAGTTGAAACCCAACAATTCCAAAACCATGTGTGTATGTTAACTTCAATACGATCAAATTATCAATATAATTATTTCGGTTTAACATATCTTTTTATGAAGATACAAATTTTAATATAGAGCGAAAATGAGTCTATCAATGTACTTGCAAGAGCAATACAATGGGTGCCTCGTTTAAAGCAAGAACTGCTTGCTCCTCGAAGCACCTGATGTAATCCTACATAATGTTTTGTGGTTTTGCTCGTCTTTTCGTCGTTTTGTCTTTGAGTTTTTTATGTCCAGTAGGCGTCTTCCTTTTTTCTTCGACTTAACAGATTTTGTTTTAATGTACCCTGGATATCTTCCGTTTCTTTCTGTCAAATATTTTCAAATTTGATATTTATTCGTTGTAAAAAATAGAAAAGACTATCAGCAAAAATAAGGTTTTCCTGTCATGACCTTGATTTTGGCATTTTCCATAACAAAATTTGATTGAACATATTACGGCATTGTCGTATCAAGAATTTTTTTTACAAGGTGGCCAACTGACTGTCGTTAAAGGGGGCGCTACAGTCATGCTTCAGTGATTCCCTATATGATAAATCAAATTACCCTAAAAAAAAACTGTGGGAAGAGGGTCCAACCTTGAATTCACATTTGGTATTTTGTTATTTTACTATAATTTAATTTGGAAGTAACGCGTCTTCTGATTGCCTGACGTCGTTTTGTTTCATACCATAGACACAATTTTGTCATGTAACAATGACGTCATCAACGTTTTTTCATGATTTACGTCGGTTTAATTGGAATTTATAAGAAATAACTGTAATATTTTTTCAGTCTAATCAAAATAACATAAAATATGTTGTGCACCACATTTTTTATGTTATTTCTTCATAGACAGATAAATATAACAGTTATTTAGTTTAAACATATTTATTTATAGTTGATTGGGAAACAAGTTTTGCAACTTATATTAATCCCTTTCCACTTTGCGAATGCCGCCTTGTAGCGGCATTAGCCTGATCTTTTTCGAAATCTAGAAGGGTGTCTTTAACGTGCAAGAGATATTGTCTCTCTTTAACACGGGTAAGCCATTTATCGTCCCCTAGCGATGGACTATCATCGTTTCCTCAAGGCCATACTCGCAAATGGTGTCAAGAGAGATCCGAAAATTCAGTCCCTGAAATTTCCATCCCAGACGGGAATCGAACCAGGAACTTGTGTGTTAGTTGTCTGGTGCACTAACCACTACACTACGGCTCTCGACAGTCATTCCTTAATTAAACAAAGATTATATGAAATAGATTGGTAAAATCAAATTAATTCACGCTTGAACGATTAGAACATAACAACACATTTGAAAGCGATAAGTGTAAATATCGCATACCACGTATCTCAAATTTATGACAAATGACGGATTAAATTTCAGGAAAGAAAAAGAAAACATATGAATGGCGAAAGCTATGGTCTATAATTTCCACTAACCTAGAATATTTTTACAAATATGTTAAAAATTTTGGTAATAGTGTTTTGTTGAACTAAAGAAATACACATCAAACGTTTATCGAATTTGGTGTGAATTTTGAAATGCTAGACTACGATTTCGTCGCAAAATTATGATATCGAACAAAGCTGTCTTTTATATTTTCTTTTCGTTTACTATGTAGAAATTAACGTGTAACAAAATATAAAAATTCAACTATTTCAATACTTAGCTAAAATGAACCACACATTAGGAATATGTAATTCAACTATGTAGATAAGGAGCTGATCACATCATAAAAATAATTCAAAAGTAAATTAGAGTAAAAGACGTCCGATGACAAAACATCTTATGTAAGCCTATGAGAATTATATTTTGACAGGATACCAACTCCAAAGTTTAGCTTTAATAACTTTATACGCTTAGAGCATTTAATGGATTCTTCTTCTTGTCTAAAAACGACGTCTCTATCAGTCACACCCTGCACACCTTGTTTCAATGGATAAGCTTGTTACTAGGGACGCTGATAGTCCAGTCAATATTCTGATCTTTCAGGGAAGAATGAATGTTTTTAAACATCAGTCCTGGTAATTGGTATAATAAATCTGTTATAGTGTACCTAAGAGGTGGATGTTAGTGTCATGAGATGATGCAATGATGGAATTTTGATGGAGGAATGCTCAGGTTTGGTTAGCTTTCTTCGTAATGTTACTATATCTAATGTGTTGGATCCAGTTAAGGTTTCAAATATGGTGACCCAAATACTTTGCTGCGTCAAATTCTTCGAGTCCATGTTCATGTATTTCATAAATCGCTGAAATACTTAATAGTTTTTTTCTTTAAGTGGTAACCCTAAGCAGCTGGCATTTCTAGGGATAGAATTCCATGCGCCATTCTGCTTCCAACTGTTGTAATCCGTCAAGATAATTTTCAAGCTCGTCAGTACTGCAGTGTTTTATCTGATGGTAAAAGACACAATTATCTGCACACAGCCAAACGTATGATGTTAGTACATACTCTGGTAGATGAACACCCAATACACGAGCGGGCCCAATACACTTCATTTTGGTACCCTAGACTCTACATGTTCTGATTCAGATAAATGCCATTCTAGTAAGACACATTGTTGTCTGTCTTACAGGAAGTCTTTAAAACAGGTCAGACTTGTATCCCCTATGCCATAATGGTGTATCATGCATATGAGCCTTTCGTGTAGTTCATTGTTGTATGCCTTGGATAAATCTATAAAGTCAAAAGTCCATAAGTAAACATGTCCTTCATTGTCGATATTTCTCGCAAGATCCTGGATGGTGAGTATGGGCTGGGACTCGCAATGCTGCTCTTTCCAGAATCTGTGTTGGGAATCATTCGGTATTGAATGTTTTTTCTAAGTGATCCATGATGTTACTGCAGATAATGTGTTCTAGGAGATTGCACAAAATTGCAATGAGTGAGACAAGCCTCTAATTTGATGTCTGACTTCTGTCTCCTTGTTTTTGGGAGATAGGAACAGCATTGAAATATTTCCAGTCAGTTGAGAATGTACCTTGAACTAATGAGGCTGGAAAATTGTTGTTAATATGCTTAAAGTATCTGTAGTATCTATTTTTAGCAGTCTGGTTGTTATCTTATTTGGTCCAGACGATATTGTTAATATCAAGTTTTGACAGCAGTTTCAAGACTCTATTTTCAGTAATTAATATGTCCCCCATTGATTGTAATGTTTGTATTTTCACACATTTTTAATGCTAGTTATGTCTTCATTGCTGTAGAAAACTGAAGACAACTGATTGCTTTAGATATTTGCTTTGGTAGCGTTATCTGATGGATTTTTTTTACCATGAGTGGTCCAACTCCATTATCACATCTCTTGTTTTTGATGAAACTCCAGAATATTTTTTAGGGTTTTACTTTAGTTTTGGACTGATGATGTCATAAATATAGGAGGAAAATGCCTTCTTACATTTGATTAAGCTTTTGCCTAAATTCTTTTTAACGCTTGAAATCTTTTACTGATTCAGTTTTTCCTGTGTCTTTTGTTTGATTTTATCTTATTATCTCCATTTATCCATAGTGGGTGGTGTATCGTTGACGACATCTTTGATATTTTTTATGCCTGATTTTGTAAACTCCCACAATTTGGAGACTGAACTGTGTTTATTGAACGACTGTTGTAAACTCTTTGAAAGATCCTTTACTCTATCTTTCATTTCATCTATGTCTGTCCTTTTCAAGATATAGACCTTTCTCTGTACAGGTTTCCGTCTTCAAAGCAATTAATACTATGTCGGGATTTCCAGATAATGGTTCAAATATCTTAACTAATGATGGCAAATTGGTAAAAAGTATGTGAAAAGCCACATTTCCTCCTGGGAAAGTGACTGTTTGGTCTAATCAAATATCATTTATCATGCCAAGAAACCAATTGTTGACTAAATTCGAGTTTTGTTTGCCGCCGACTAATGCGTTGTTCCAATCGATTGGTATATGGGGAAGATGTAAAATGGTCATTGATATTTGTGTTAATGGAACAGAGGCTACCTTCAGAATTTGATAAATTGTACATGTTTTATTATTCGAATTTCTAACTTTAAAGTAACACTAAGGTACAAAGACACTTGAGCACCTGCTTGTGATACTCATAGAAACTTGCAGTGAATATAAACAGACCATCTAAAAACAACGAAATTTTATAAAATAACATGTACATCATTTCCTAATAGTAAACTTTCCTATTTATCGTAAAGTCAATACAGCGGAGCTTAAATTTTTTATCAGGATTTTTGTTCCTATATTGAGTTATTTTTTGTTGATGATAGTAAAAATAAACGCTCCATGTTTTATTTCGAATGAATTGCTTTTCACAAAGTAAAATCAGTGGAAATTTTACTTGTGAGTAATTGTTAACCTCTTCATGAGTTATTGAGCTGAATTTTGATCGTTCGTGCATAAGTGAGAGTGACAGATCGAATTCGTATCTTGTTCGTACATCTCGTACAAGATTACCTTGTTTATGGAGTTAACAAACCATCCGTCATTCCATATGCGGAGTATTCATCTATACATCTGGTAAACCATTTGGTTGACTGATTCGATTCAAAACACTTATACAGATAAAAACAATTATAAACATATTATTTTAACCTATAGAATGAAATTCAAAACAGTGTGGCTGTGGCCATTGATTGACACATTAAATTCATCCATTGACTGGGACAATTTACGTGAACGTTTGTCTGTAACGACCACTGTTCACGACGTACCTACGATAGACATTTAAACTGTGGGGTCACCAAAGGTTTCTCAACGCCTTTAATTATAAAATAATTCGAAAAATCAATCAGGAATAACCGTTTATGTTTTGATTTATATAATTGATATAAATCAAAACATCGTGTTATTTCTGATTAATTTTTCGAATTACTTCATTAAGTTGTTGAGAACCTTTGGTGACCCCATAGTTTAAGTGTCTTTAAAAAGTGCATATAGTGAGCAGTGGTCTTTACATACAAACGTTCACCTAAATTGTCCCAGTCAATGGATGAATTTAATGTGTCAATCAATGGCCACAGCCACACAGTTTTGAATTTCATTCTATTATTAAATCAAACAAAACCTAGAAAAATCTAATTATATGAGTTCGCAATCTATTTTAATCTTTTTGTTATGTTTGCATCATGTTATATGAACATCGGCAGTCTTCGGAGGACATATCGATGTTTAGATGGCGTCGAGACAAACATACACGTCACTATTACACAATATCGAATATATGCGTCGTAAATTGTTTATTTTAGACTTTTCATTATATGGATATACGTTTTAGTATGTTATAAGTCGAATATGAGAATTTGAGTCAAATCGGTGAACAAGATTTTGACGGTTAATGTCCCTTTTAACAAAAAAATTGAAATTGTGTATCTGCATTTTGAACGCTCCTGTAAATTCGATTTATTTAAAAGATAATGAAATTTCATATTGGTGTCGGAGCTCTTTTGACGGTTCCTATTTCAATTTTTCTCTGTTGATCTCTGTACGTGATACCGGTATTTCTCATGTGCTTAATTTTCTATTTATAATTTATATGCAAAACTGACGGTTATTCTAAATATAGAAAAAATTGTAATAAGGGCTTACTATTTTTATTTTTATACACTTATTTTTAGAAATAGAATACATGTATCAATAGAAGTTAGAACCACATGTAGTTATTATATATGTATATACTGAATTGTTTAGAAAATTGATGATTGTGAAATATCATTAATGTATACATACATTTCATCGCGTAATATAAAAAAAAAAGGTTTGGAATATTTTTCGATAAAAAAGATCAAAAAAGGGCATAAATGGTTCTGTAAAGAAAATAATTCCACATAATAAACTCTCAAGATTTTGAATGATGCCACTAAAATCAAGATTCTATACTTAGGACAAATATCATGATATAGTATTGATGTTTTCTTGTAAATAACAACGTTGTGTTCTCTGATTGGCTCAGAATGTTCCAGGTATCGTACGATATTATAAGACCATATGCCGGGTTTAAATGTATGTATACTTTTTTGTTGGACTTTGACCGTTTTCATTCATGCATGACCATTACAAAACACTGGATTATGGTAGTCATAACTTATAAGAAAATTTAAAACACCAGTATTGATCATTATTTGCAAAGGAGTCGAATAGACAACAGGTAGGATCATATAGGTTAAGTTATGTTATTTTTAAATGAACTGACTAAAAATTATAACACGTGTTGAGCTGGAAAAAAATATCTCGTAATTCTGTCAGTCCAGTACAAAATCGAGATAATATACGAAAAATAAATCATAAATGAATAAGCAGTACCTGTTCAGATCAGGTAAAAAGCAGTTCAACTGCCCCGCATTCTTAATTATTTAGTATGTAACTGCTGATATTATCCACAGGTACTTGAGGACAGGACCCTATAGGAGCCTTGTGATGCCCCCCTCCCCCTTTTTTTTTTTTTTTTTAATCGAGCAAAAATATCATTATTTTCGCTTATATTCAGCTCTCTGTATGCTATTTATCACTTCAAATGCAAGGAATACTATCAAATACCAGTTTCTAAAATTTGGGGTTTCTGATATATGTATAGGCGGAAACCCCAAATTTTAGAAACTGGTATTTGATAGTATTCCTTGCATTTGAAGTGATAAATAGCATACAGAGAGCTGAATATAAGCGAAAATAATGATATTTTTGCTCGATTAAAAAAAAAAAAAAAAGGGGGAGGGGGGCATCACAAGGCTCCTATAGGGTCCTGTCCTCAAGTACCTGTGGTCAAAATAATGTACATATGATAGATATAGGAAGATGTGGTGTGAGAGTGAATATGTTTTTAATAGAGGATGTTTTTGTAATGTCTCTTATATAGAATGGCTTTCTTGTATATCTTACATCTTTAGTTTACACTTTGTAATGCTGCATTATATTATTGTGCGATGAGGCCTCTTAAAACTTAATTGAGTTTTCTATTGTCAGGAAAAATCAAACTAATAACAAAATATTAATATTTTAGATTGAATAACAATGGCAACTATCAAAGTGAATAGTCCAAATGTAACGTACACAGAAGAATACATAGAATCTAAATATGACTACCAAACATCACATGTACGGAACGGTCCTGATGGGACTATCAACGTTACTCCTGTCACAACACAGTACACATTCCGTACAGAAAGGAAGGTACCAAAACTCGGAGTGATGTTGGTAGGATGGGGAGGAAACAACGGATGTACTGTAACTGCCGCCATCTTGGCAAACAAGCACAAAATGTCATGGCATACGAAGGAAGGCCTCAAACATGCCAACTATTTTGGGTCTATAACGCAGGCTAGCACTGTGGGTCTTGGTACTGGTCCAGAAGGAGAGGTTTATGTTCCAATGAAAGACATCCTGCCAATGGTAGACCCTAACGATGTTGTTATTGATGGTGAGTACCGTCATACAGGTTTACATGTATTTATTCATGATCTAGTTTCAAAAAATTGGATTTTTTTATTCAGGTGAAAAAGGTGAAATAAAATAGAAGTTTATTTATTTCATAAGACTTATTCTATAATACTTTTTTCACTAATATTACAGTATTTGTTCTTTGCGACATAAATGGTATAGAATATTTGTTGCAACAGGAACACAAGATTGCACTTTTTATAACAAAGTTTCCAGATGCTTCTGATAGGGGACAAATTTATGTATGACAGGGTTTCAACTAAACGAAGCTGGATAACCAGTCACAAGATGAAGCAGGCAACACCCTGAGTAATATATAGTTTTTACAGCTTTTTGTTTAGTGCATTGTACGGAACCAGGGTGTGTCAACAAAAAATTTCCTGACATATGCAAATGGCTTTCTAACAGAACTCTCTTTACAACCATTTTTTTTTTAAGAAATGATACTGGTTTGTCATGAATAGATCGGTATGACGTGGGTGTACTCACTCGTTTGTAAGGAACATTTCAGTATAACTTAATACATGAATAGTTTTAT
The DNA here is from genome assembly GCA_019925275.1 of Mytilus edulis. Lineage (NCBI taxonomy): Eukaryota > Metazoa > Mollusca > Bivalvia > Mytilida > Mytilidae > Mytilus > Mytilus edulis. Next base: position 24,653,539 of record CM034349.1, read on the forward strand.
AACCTTGGAATATTTCAGCATTTATAAAATGTTAATGAACTACGAGTATTCATTCTCATAAGATAGGATCATTTTGGTATACATGATGATTAATTTTAATGATACATATAGAGCGCTATTGATTGTTATTAATTCATAAAAGCTTTTCTGAACACGCATTACGATTTTTAAAGTGAATCAATGGCACTTTTCTTCTGGTTTTAAATGTGAATGGCGAGAAATAAAATCTATATTCCCAACCGGTTCAATAAAGTACTTTGTAGTTAAATCACAAACCAGAAGTAACCATAAACATAGAACGTACGAGTTGTAAAATCCCATTGATAGATCGACAGAAAAAACTTAAATTGGCACACATTGTAAATCGGCATTGTGTATTTACATTGTGGTATTTAAACTAATAAATGAACTACACGTATTTAAAAAAAAAAGTAATGACTATTCTATTTGCTGACCTTATAAGGTAAAAATAAGGTTCGTTATTTAGGTCGTGATTAACTGCTCTTATAAACTCGGACGATATTTTTCTCTTTAACAGATATTTGTTTAAGACTAAGTATATGTATATGTCCGAACATATCCATGCGTACCAGGTCAATCCAGTCCTAAATGTCAGTCTGAAAGTGAAAATTTATTCCGTTCAAAAAAAAAAAAAATTTGTTCGTACATGTTAAAGCGATATTTCGTTTCTGTTTTACTTAAAAACAAGGTCAAATACTTTTTAAATGAGTGTATTTTCTTTGTTTTGTATATAATCCCTGACGACAAGGTCTAAATGGTTTAACTTGAACAGTTCTACTGCTAACGGTGTACAAATATGCATGACAATGAATATCAAGGTCTTACAGCTTTTTCCATATTTTAGTATTTACATAACCTCGGCTTTCAATATTTTATGAATGTTCCTAAAGAAGGCAAATCCGTGAAAAGCGCTTTCACAGAACTATTACACTTTTTGTTAAGGGACCAGCTGAAGCCCGCCTCTGAGTGCATGATTTTCTCGCTGGTGGCCTTCGGCTGTTTTCTGCTCTTTTGTCGGGTTATTGTCTCTTTGACACATTCCGGGCCATTTCCCTTCTCACTATTATTTATTAAATTCTCCGTTGATAAAAGAATCTAAGAATTCTACTCCCTCGTGCAAAGTGATAAATTGGCTACTCTTTTGAAGTCACTAAAGTTCAGATAGCTCCTCAAATTTTCGAGTTTTCAAAAAAATGAATGACTTGATTTAAATGTTACTGATAATAGAGGTAGATCCAGAAAAGCACTACGGTCGCACCGAATTTGTGCATTTTTTTCTTTCCAGGACTGGGTCAATACCAATGCTTGTAGGCGGTTAGTCACAGAGGGTATCATCATCTTAGTAATCGATGATTCTGTACTGATATAACTTATATATAACGTACTATCCTTTTGAAGTCCCACTTTGTATGTTTCGTTTTTTGTCATGGCGTTATCAGTTTGTTTTCGACTTGTGAGTTTGAATATAGCTTTGGTATCTTCTGTCTATACATTTAATGAGTCTGACATTATGGAAATGAAAAACCTGCCATGCGATATTTAAAAAGAACGTAAAGGGTTAATTATAAGATTAAGGCGACCCACTCGTAAAAAGCACAATAAAACACTGACAAAACAAACAAAACTAATAAAACATAATACAGGAACATATTTAAGGTCCTTTTTTTCGCTTTAACTGCTATCAGGACTTTTGTTAGACATTTATACCTACGTTGATAAAAATAGACATTAAATGAATGTTTTTGTAATTTCAGGATGGGACATATCATCCATGAATATCGCTGATTCAATGGAAAGAGCTAAAGTGCTAGATTATAACCTACAAGTACAGCTTCGTCCTCATATGAAGCACATGAGACCACGCCCATCAATTTACATACCAGATTTCATTGCTGCAAATCAGGAAGAACGGGCAGACAATGTTTTAACTGGTAGCAAGAAAGAACAATTGGATCGAATCCGAAAAGATATCCGTGAATTCAAGGAAGAAAGTGGTGTCGACAAAGTAATAATTTTGTGGACAGCTAACACTGAGCGGTATAGTGATCTCATCCCGGGTATCAACGACACTTCTGAAAATTTGTTAAGAAGCATTAGGGAAGGCGAAAAAGAAATTTCACCTTCAACTCTATTTGCTGTAGCTTCTATTCTCGAAGGAGTGAGTATATTTGACATAAAATACACATTTAAAAAAAAACATATTTGTAATTGCGAATGTTTTGAAATATTTTGATTGATAGATGGCTGGGTAGGAATCTTATAAAGAATTAAATACAAGTTGAAGCCCAACCATCGCACCAATGGACTGCTGATACAAGTTTTTTACCATCCTGGTTCTGAGTCATTTCTGCATTGGGTGCATAACAGTATACAAAATAATGACCTTTACTCGTCAAATAAATTTGAGAAAAAAACAGAAAAAAAGATTTTTAAATAATGCACATGTTTGTAAAGTAACTAAGGTTTAAAAAAATTTAAACAAGCAATAAAAATTGGTATGTGTCTTGATGTACAGTTAAAAAGAATATGAGATCAATAATGGTATTTCTTTAACTTATTTTCAGGTTACATACATCAATGGGTCTCCACAGAACACATTTGTACCAGGTGCACTCGAATTAGCCAATAAGAAGAAAGTATTTATTGCTGGTGATGACTTTAAGTCAGGACAGACAAAACTTAAGTCAGTTCTTGTTGACTTTCTAGTCAGTGCTGGAATCAAGCCGGTTTCTATTGTTAGTTATAACCATCTTGGAAACAATGATGGTAAAAACTTGTCAGCTCCACAAACATTCAGGTCCAAAGAGGTTGGTATCATTTTGCATTTTAGTTACTTTTAACCACATTATCCCTTCTTTATTTTTGCCTTGTCAAATGAACCACTGAAATTTCCAAATAAAATTAAAAAAAGACCTGTGGGTACAACGTGACAAATATCTAACAGAGTTCATATGATGAAATTAAGAAAACTTTTAATCTATTGTTCAATTTTGGATTCTGTTATTTTATACTTTCGAATAATAAAAAAAAACTTAATTGCAGTAACCTTTGTCAAATTGATACATATCTTTTTAAACATACTGGAAAAAGATAAAATATATGATCAAACTATCGAGCAAACCTGGCACACATTAAAAAAAGGTTTTCGAATTTGCAATATTTACAGAAAAATATTTTTTTGAAGAAGTAACACATATGTATGAAAAAAAAAACATTTCAGAATTCTTCATGGTAATTTTATGATTTCAGATTTCCAAAAGTAATGTTGTCGATGATATGGTCGACTCCAATGATATTCTCTATCATGACAAGAAAAAGCCTGATCATTGTGTGGTCATCAAATATGTACCTCATGTAGGAGACAGCAAACGTGCAATGGACGAGTATACGTCAGAGATAATGATGGGAGGATCCAATACGTTGGTGATTCACAACACTTGTGAAGATTCGTTATTAGCAAGCCCTCTTATAATAGACCTAGTCATTATTGCTGAAATTTGTGAACGAATTCAGTTCAAAACTGAAAATGACAACAGCTTTCAAAGCTTTAATAGTGTTTTGACAATTCTGAGTTATTTATGCAAAGCACCGTTAGTACCCGCAGGAACACCAGTCGTAAATGCCTTGTTTAAACAAAGGTGCTGTATCGAAAACATCTTCCGGGCTTGTATCGGATTAGCTCCCCTGAATAACATGATGTTGGAGTACAAACACCAGACAATTGCAAATCCCATTCAGCGTGACAACTCTTCTTCTATAATTGCAATGAAGAAAACTGCTCAAACAAACGGTGCATCAGGAAAACAAATAATTGTATCTAAAAGTGACAGTGACACCGATTGTGAAAAATGAAAACAAACAAACAAAAGTGTTGTCAAAATGTGAATGACAGTGGCATTAAAAGGCCAAGAACGGTTCTTCGCTTGGAACTAGACGAAATGAAATAGTTCCATAATTCAGCATTTGAAGTTGAGGGGTTCTATCTCTGTACTTGTTGTTTTATCAAAAGCAATATTGCATATCAAACACGAGTACAATATTTAAAGTTAAATATCAATGAACAAATATTCAAAAATCTCACCGTTTTTTTTTTTTTAATTTAATTTTTTTATTAGCCTTTCTTGTATGCCTTTTGAAAATGAAATATCAAAAGTATATCTTGTTTTAAATACGTTAACTTAATGTCCTTTTACAACAATCAGTTCTTTTGGTTTTTTTTATGAATAAATAGTTTGTCAAAGACCATCTGTATTTTATTAAATATAGATCTGATATCATGATTACATACTCATTAGAATGTTTACTATTTATTTTAGTAGTATTTATAATTTGCTGTTTACACATGTTGAAGATGTTTAAGAATAAAAATAAATATTGTCATTATACAACTGACTCGTATGTGCATTTATTGATTTAAACGTGTACAAACAACTATGATACCAGGACATAAGATGATAGTTATTATTGTTAATTTAGACAAATCATAAACTTTAGGTACAATTAACAAGGTAAAGAAATGTAGTTCCCTAATCTGATGTTGATTGGGAAGAACGAGTGTTGGTATAGCTACGTTCTTGCAAATGTAACCAACAATCTTTGGTTGTGTCCTTTTTAGGTTGCTGCTGTTGAAATTAAGCAAGATGTTGGTATTGCAACAATGTGGTTCACTATGCAGTATATCATTATGACTTTGTTCATAGATCTACGTTTTTGTAGAGTTGGCCATTGCAGTTGGTTTAATATGTTTTCTACGCTGGTGGTTCGGTCGTAGTCACCAGTAACAAATCTTTCTACCCTACGTTTTTGGCAGAAAAGTAAAATCACAAAAATACTGAACTCCGAGGAAAATTCAAAACGGAAAGTCCCTAATCAAATGGCAAAATCAAACGAATGGACAACAACTGTCATATTCCTGTCTTGGTACAGACATTTTCAAATGTAGAAAATGGTGGATTGAACCCTGCTTTTATAGCGCTAAACCTCTCACTGTGTGACAGTCGCGTCAAATTCCGTTATTTGGCAGTGTGTCGATCCCAAATGATGCTGGCATACTCCATCTGTGGTCCCACAAGGGTCGTGTGGCAGAGTTCCTTGGTTTTGCGTGGGCATTGATATATATTTCTCTGCGAAAAAAAACATTGGTATTACTGGCCTTTCTTATTTCTTGGTCTATGTGGGTACTTCAGTTCAGTTTGTGGTAAATGTTGGCTTCCATATGATTTTGCAGATTATACTTCCCCTAAGACGTGGTCATGGATGTTATATCATATGATTGTCTGATATGTTTTCTCTTGTTGGTAATGGGCATGACTTGGCATTTGTTCGGATTGAGTTCCATAAACCAGTCATTCTCCCATGCTTGTAGGGTCTCCTGATCTTCTTCTGGTAGGTCTGCGTCTGTGTCGTTTTGTATTTCACTGTACAGGACGGAGTCATCTGCTGCAATTATACAATCAAGTATTAATTATTACATTGACTAGGTCATACAACTATATCGTCAATCATGCGGTTGCTATTAATTCCACAGGAACTACATAAAGAAAAACGAAAATGAAACTGTATCAGAATGTTAATTATGGACGCTTTTTTTTTTACCATACACACTGTTCTTGGTTCGGTTTCAAACACCTTATTTTTATGGAAATATTTGGGAGATTAAGTGTCAATTAAAGCGGTCTCCGTACAAATTAAGACAAAAAGTTACATTGCATATATCTGAAGGAATCTGCACTTTCTGGTGCTATGGAGTTTCTCCCTTTTTATTGGAGGGAGGGGGTCATCATATTTTATTTCCTCCTAAAAAAATTAGAAAAGTCACTTAATATGTTGGATGAAGAAGTAGTTACAGTAAAAAGTATTTTAGAAGGAAACACCCTTCGTTAACGGACTTCCAAATG